>JAUELE010227669.1:0-21253 GCA_031471655.1 Diodora aspera | reverse complement strand
ATGTTACATGCTTGTAATCATGCAGGCAGTTCTGTCTCCTCATACCATATATCCGTGTTATAATTGATGTTACATGCTTGTAATCATGCAGGCAGTTCTGTCTCCTCATACCATATATCCGTGTTATAATTGATGTTACATGCGTGTAATCATGCAGGGGAAGCCGATGGGGATCTGATTCCATCGTGTTTTGCGATATCAATAAACACATGAAAGGTTAATACCAAAAACAACATTTTGTAAACGATACACGATACATATCAATAAGTTAAAGCCGCAGGGGTCCTAGCTCTGCTTCTAATTATACGAAACAACGAACTTCCTTTCATGTTTGTGTTTTGGTAAGAGCTGTATGTGTATAGGCTGGGATTCCGTTATCAGCAATATGTTCTAGTTCTTTTTACTTAACCATAGTATACAAAACGTTGGATTAGGTTGTTACTTGGATTGGGGGATTCCACGGCGTAAACAAAACCCTAGACTTGTCAAGACCCTAAGGTTGTAAAATGGTTTAGACCAAAACATATGTACAGAGAGAAAGCAGGATAAAATAACCCTCTTCTAGCTGTACCTTACGCGGAGGTCTAGCAGAGAGCAGCATCATAGAGTAAAGACAGTGTATGTGTCCAATGCCTTAAATCAGGGCCTTGACAAAACTCAAACGAACACATTGTATCTCAGCACTGATCAAACTCTCGTGTAATCATCCAATCATGGGGAGGGCGCTGTCATTTAAAATAATATTTGTGGTAAAGACGGGTAACATTAAATTTAATAGCTTTCCCATCTCTTTAACGAGCTTTCTATAAAGGGTATTCTCTGTCCACATGCCTCTACATTGCATTATCTCCTGAAGACGTCCTCTGTGAGCTAATCAGCAACCAGGCCCCAATTTTATGAAAGCATCGTCCAGTTGCGTCTCAATCCATATCTTAACAGTTTTGTATCTTTTTACAAAGCCCTCTTAAATTTACACAACCTTGTAAATAAGGCCAAACTTACGACGTTTTCTCTTTACAATATCTTAAAGTTACGACCCTTTCACAAAATGGGAGTGGTGGTAAAACGATGAAAGACCAGGCAACATAATGGTGCTAAAGTAACATAATTTAATTTGTCTATGAAATGTCACATGGTTACTCCTTGGTGTCCCGCGGTAACACAGAAATGTGTTTGTTTGCGGACAGTGTGTCCAGACAGACGGTTAATGTGGTTACATCTGACTGTGCAATCATGGAATGATAGTCTCGTGAGGATCTCAGATCAAAGCCTGAATTGCCTTCATAAATCAGACTTTTGACGAAACATAAGGCATATATCAAATACTCACGAAAGGATAAACAGGAACATACTCTCACAAGGTTGCCTGAAGCCAGCAAAGATACGCATTGAGACATACGACCTTTGTGTAAGTTGTGTATCTCCCTTTGCGCTGCATACGAAACAGAATCTGCAGTTCTTTTCGTTATTCTTGAGAAATGCCAATTGCGCTTTCTTGAGATTTGGTGACCGACGTGTTATACATCCATAGGCGTACGAGCACCATCGGAGATAGAGGTGGGGAGGGGGGTGACCATCGTTATCCCCAGTAAAACCGGAAACCTTTTTTACAATGGTGTTGCCCGAATCTTGAAAAATGCCTTAACAAGCCAGGAGACATTACGTAATCAGCACAATAGCTATGTTACTACTAGTCGATCGACCGACTGTATGATGACCTCAAAGCCAGGAGACATTACGTAATCAGCACAATAGCTATGTTACTACTAGTCGATCGACCGACTGTATGATGACCTCAGAGCCAGGGGACATTACGTAATCAGCACAATAGCTATGTTACTACTAGTCGATCGACCGACTGTATGATGACCTCAAAGCCAGAGGACATTACGTAATCAGCACAATAGCTATGATACTACTAGTCGATCGACCGACTGTATGATGACCTCAGAGCTAGGGGACATTACGTCATCAGCATAATAGCTATGATACTACTAGTCGATCGAGCGACTGTATGATGACCTTATTGTTGTACGGGTTTTAATGTAAATAGACACTCAGTTTAAGACCTTTTGTGATATAACCGTAATCAATTTCAGTTTCAAAACGGAAACCATCGATCGATCCAGGAATATATATTTTATTCGCTTTTTTGTCTGCAAGATCGATGCTCCTTTTTAAATTCAAATACATGTCGATTTTGATTTTTTTAATATCGTAAACTATGTTGTTTTTGTCATTGAAAGGACGCAAATGGTATCAAAAGACATGAATGTAGAGCAATGAATAAAAAATAATTTATTGCAAAATATATAAGCCTCAAATACGAACTAGTTTCGCCTTTGGAAGAAAGGTTAATTTGTATTGCGAACGATTAACTTTGTTACAATGCTGACTATTTCCAACAATAAAGATGACGGAAGCCCATTTAGAAGCGAAAGTAATCGATCGACTTACCTGGGTCAATGAACCCGCAAACATGGAATCAGGTCGAAATATCGAGATTCAAATATTCTGTTATAGGGACATGCTGTATATTCAGTATAACTTTGGATATTCGCATTGGATCGTACTTTCACAATGAAAGTTTGTTAACTGCTTATCAAATGATTCGGAATGTCCAAATACACAATATAATAGTTTCAATAATATATAATATAGTAAATTATATATAAAAAAATGACCATTATACTTTGGTGCATAAAGTTTTGGATACAACCCCTTTTTCTTTTTTGTCTTCAAATGTTCTTGCGCTGTTAACTGTCATCCTGAGCCGTGCAGAACATAAATGTAATTATGTGTTTATAATGTTACACTGTTAACATTGATATGGACCTATAAACGATGTCGACGCATTGTCTTGTTTTGGTTGCTCAGAACAACATGTACTGTTCATTGTATACCTGATGTCCATGGTTTTCTATTGAATCAGTTAAAAACTACAATTTTTTTTACATAAATTGATTTCTTAAACTGTTAGTGAACTCCTAACTGCCCGATGTAGAACATCCTGACCCTGCAGAGAGCCCAATCTTCTTCCGTCATGAACACACATGAACAGCGGAAATTAAGATGTGAAGCCTCTTGCTCCCTCGTCATCTAGGAGCAATGTGTAACCTTGGAGAACGGACGTTCTGACCAAGCTCAGATGTTGTGAATCATCGCTTCTTAAAATGTTACATTAGTTTTATATATCTGGCAAGAATTATAAACTGACATTTCTTGCAGAAACAGGGCAATCTCTTTGATTGTTTTTTTCTTCCTTTAATCCCCCAGTGATGCAGTGGATGATGGAAACACTAAAACGATACTCTCTGTTGAATGTGTTCGTTTCAACATGCTAGTCACTCCTGGATTGTACTCCCGTGCGTCATATAAATACATATCAATTTGGTTTTTTTTTAATTTAATGATCGGACTAAAATTACCCGTAGGACCATAATCATCTTCTTTTAATGTTGTTTGATGGCATTCCGTTTTGATTAAATTCTTTAAGATATTTAATCAGTCCGGTTTATGTCAGGGCTTGTGATTCATCCTCATATACTTTTGTACTAGAACGGCGCTTAGCCGTCATATGTTAGTCTTAGGTATTGATAAAGTATGCATTTAACACACGAGTAGATGGCATTTTAGTGTGTATGATATGGTAGAAACTGGGACCTGGTAGAATAGAAGAGATAGGAGAGACTCCGGCCAGATTCTACTGTGTCGTCAATGCCCGAAACTCAGATTGCAACAACTGAATTTACAATTCTCAGGGTCCCGGGTAGATCAGTTGGTAGAGCATCTGTCTCACAACCGCAAGGTCGGGGGTTCGAATCCCGGCTGGGTCACTTTCCTATGATTCAAACATTTGGTGCCCTTTGTACCAACCGTAGCGCTATGGTTGAAATATTACCCCCTGCTTGGTTAAATCGCATTCACTCACTTACAGTTCTCAGAATCTTGAGATTTTTGTTATAATCTGTATGACAATCAACATTACTTTGTCAGTGATTAATTATATATGGGAAGCTAGTTCTTGCAACAGACAGTTGCTGATAGATGTGTTGTTTCTCTGATTCTACCAAATAGGTGTTTCTACCATAACATGTATACACCAATCTCTGTGATTATTACATAATTATAATATTTCTTTGTGCATACTTCTATAAGCATCTGTATCCTTCTACAGCTTTATTTTCACATTTATAGTGAACGTCCTTTGTTCAGAAAATTGTATCACCTCGCAGTGGTCTCAAAACATGAAGCTACCTGATACGCATGTAAACGACTGAGATAGACGACAGCTCAGAAATGAAAACAAGACCTGAAAGCATGAGGCTACTGAGACCCTTGTCTGTGTGATCGGCACGTCTTCTCCGAGGCACCAAGGGGTTACAAATATGGGTATATATGCAGACAGCGTTGTGTGTTCAGACAAGCCGCTAATGCAGTTACATCAGACTCTGCAAACAAGGGTAACTAATCTCGTGATGTCAGGCAAATATTCTCGTGTCAACTAAATCGAGCCTAAGTACAGTTTGTCGATTGCTGGCTCACAGGAGATAAGGTTTATCCAAGTCTGAAATTACGTTAGATAGTAAACTGGTTACTTAAGACGCTGCCCAATCGTGGACTGCGCAGCATGTTCCCAAGAAAGTACCACTCGTAAATTGTACACTCAACTTGGGCTTGACTTTGAGTATGCAGAACCCCTGTGGGCTTTCGAGAATCGAGTTTGTCCTTACAATAATACAAAATAGGTTTCTTTTCTGTTGCAGTTCTTATGTTGCGCTGAAGGAAGAGGGTCTAACTGATTGTATTGTCTCTTTCTGTCCATCGTTACAGTTGAGTTGAAAAGATGTTTTGCCTTGCAAGGCAACATTTCAGCCATGACGCAACATCACGTACAAGATGCACATCGAGGGAACGAAATGCATAAAACAGGATCGACAGAAAGGAAAGTGAAAGCAAAAGGTTCCCATTTCAGTTGCGTTGTACGACAAGCATTGACTTACTGAGGCCCCATTCAATCTTAGCGCCACCACGTCATTGCTCGGAAGCCCCACGGAACCAATAACTCACACCGTTATTTTTGTCAATATCCTCCCTGGGTGTGTCACTTGCACATCACATTGTGTTATGGCTGAAAGAAGGCTCTTTGCGATGTAAAACAAATCAACAACTCTGACTGATCACATTATGTTAAAGCGGATGGCAGTCTCATTGCTTTGGTCTTTCGATACCATCGACACAATCTGAAGCCTATTGTGTCCGAATCCTAAAACTACAATCACTGGAAAGACACATAAATTCTTATTGACTTCAAGGAAAAGATAAGGTCGCTATTATCAATTTAGTTCACTAATCTCCACACAATCACCCTTGTATGAACTGCTGGCTGTAGAAAGAAACTGCAATGTCATACATTAACACCAACCTAAATTGAATCTGGTCAAAAAATCGAATTGCTCTGTCATCGCGTACCGATATCCATGATGTATAGTCAGTATAACTTTAAAGTGTTACCTCATCGACATGAATTCCCATATAAATTACATAAGGAAAAGGCTTTCACAATTCAGATATAGAATGACATTAACAGAGGGCCCCTTTTGAACCTCATTTCTGCCTGCGAAGTGGCGTCCTCAGAAATGACGTCATAGTCAATTGAAACTTGAAGCAATGCTTTTTGATTAAAAACATAATCGAGCATACGTGACATGAAACCCATGAGGTTCTGAACTCGTATTTCCAGAAGAATTTATTTTAACATGAGCAAGGTGGCGACGAATGACATGTTTTTATACTAAACCAAATATGTAGGGGATGCTGATGATCATCTGGACATATCCTCGGAACTCATATTCCTTACAGCTTTCGTATAGTAATGATAGAAAAGAACAGCACCGGGAGTCAAAGATGATCACGTTAGTAACTGAGACAATGCTCGCATGACAACATAAAAAATGGCAATTAAACATGAGTTTATATCAGTAATGTTGATTTTTTTGGTGCAAATTTGGACATGTTTCAGGATATCGCTTCATTCATGCTCCAGGCACGTTAAGCCAAGTTTAGTGTCATATGACCTTATTTTTCAGTTATTAAATTAATCATCTCTATTTTTTCCAACAGTCTGTTTAGCATATGTCTTAAATGTAGTGAGTGACAATATTGATCAGCATGAATATACTTGGCATTGGCCATTGGCATCACATCTTCTTGAGAGTAGGTGATCATATCTAATGGTTGGTGGGATAAGGTGGAGGCGCACTAAATCGTTAAAAAGGTCGGGGTCAAATAAGAAATTTGCACTTTGCAGCCAACGTCACTAATATCAAGTAAAACCACCTATGTAGGCCAGACATGCACAACATTTCAGAGACATGCTTCTAATCAGTCGACCTATGTCATTTTGACGCCTCCTCTTCCACTCATCAGCCAGCGGACTTAATGCAGCACCGCCTAATCACACCAACCATTAGATCCGATCGTCTACTCCCGGCAGATTATGATCATATCATTTCCATTTGCTGATCCTAAAAAGATCAGAAGATTATCCATTACGTTTAATATCATGAGCTGTTAATGGTGTATGGGATGCTGAAATTTAGTGGTTCCAGTAAATGTCCTTTTACAGTTTCATACGTCTTCAGAGAATACTTAGCTTGATTTGAGATTAGCATATCAATATACTGGTCAAATACAACCACCATTAGCAGGTAGTTATAAGATTTAAGACACACTGACATTACATGCCCTCCCCCACCATCATTAAAGTAATTGCCTAAGTCATTGTTTGACCAATTTTAGATCGTTGCCTAAATTAGTGTGAAAGACACATTTGAGAAACTTGTCTAGCTTACAGGATAATAGTTCCTGGTGCTGTGTAACCAAAGGACAATTGTCTGCGTTAAGCTTTGTAGGCAGAATAACCAGATCACCTGAATCAAATGTTTTGAAATATGACTATGTAATCATTTCATGAGGGTGACGATATGCGAGTTCACCGTCAGATGGCATACCGTATGAGGGCATTTCTTCACAAAGGTAATCAGTTTGACAAAGCTGATTACCCGACTCTCTGGTAGAACTGACAAAGATGTAAAGTGGATACACTGCTTTCATCAAACAAAAGGTACACCGTATGAGTAACTCCACGTCCATAAAGTGGACATTTTCTCCCAAAAGAACGGCTATCCTTTATCTTAACTGCATCTTGTAGTTGCTATGGTTGCTGTAATTATAACCGATCTGTTGATAACAGGATATCGCACCTTGATAACCGGTTCTGTATCAAGTTTGCTACGAGTCTTCATGAACTGAGATCCAGATTCTATTTGTATTTGTATCCAGACGTCATGATATTCTAACATGTGTCCGTGGGACGTTATATTTCAAGATTCACCAACATAGTCATTATATTCTTATGCCTAGATATGAAGATGGCCAATGGCGATGGTATATCGTTAAATAAAGTGATATATTTACAATAAAACTAGTTGGTTGATATATGTGGCACTTGGGTAAAAGAACATCCATCAGTGTCCAGTTGGTGAAGGAAAACATCAATCTGACATCACGATATGATGGTTGCAGTTAAGATACAGATTCATTGTGTGCCTGTTTCGAATGCTCAGCCATACATTCAATAGATTGTATGATAGAATTATTTTCGAGAACTAGATTTCAAACTGCATATTTCCGTATTATGAAGCTTATTGTATGACCAAAGAGAACCAATCGCATAAATCGTTGTAGTTGAACATTTCCCGAAAGTTATCAAACAGAGTTTAGAAGACATTATTCAGGACAACCTAATCAAATTGGAATGGATTTTTGACAAGGTGGTTTTCTAGGTCATCGAACTTCTGAGAAAGCACAAATGAGGAAATGGCAAGTCAGTGTTAAAAACGATTCCTTTTTATTGAATTGTGAGAACGTCGTGCAGCTTTATTCGCGTTCGTTTTAATTTCTTTCACATTCAGGTCCCGTGCAGTTCCGCATTATTCAGCATCACACGCTTTTACTTTGAGAATGAAGTAATAACCAAAGCACTTGATTTTGTGGAATGTGAAGTTGAATGTCTGTACATACCAAGTGTACATACAGATATACATGTAGAAAAACTGTTTCAAACAAATAGTTGACAATATATGATATGATACTTTTAGCTGTACAAACGGCGCTTACCGATCTGGTAAATATATGTTACTAAACACAGCTTTAATAGAGACATTTCCACAATTGTTTCTACAGTTTGCAAAAGAAGTTAGAACACTATTTTCTCAAAATCCCTAATGAGCTACCGACTTCTTAGTCCATTAGTCCATCTTAATGAATTTAAAAAAACAGCATTCACTTTCAATCCGAAATGCTTCTACTATTCAAAAATAAATTATGTTTATGCTGATGGGAAGACCCTTGTGTAATCATGAGGATATGTAACAGCAGTGCGAAGTAACAGCAGTATCTCTTTAGCCATTTTATACTGTGTATGAATACAATGTACTGATGTTCAACCGACAGTCACCAGTGTATGATAGTTGTCTGAGACAAGTTTGCTAGCGTATGATGTTTTGGAATAGACAATTATTGTACAGGATTAGTAATAGGAACAAGTACCCAAACCTTACCAATGCATATTCCGCTGACATCTTTGCTCATCTATTTAATTCCCTGGAACATGTACGTGTTTAAGGTACATGTAGTACTTAAATACATTATAACTTATTCTTTCGGGGAAACAAAGTATAATGGTGGTATTATCACTATTATGCGAAATTGACTGTCGATTCCATTGGAGATTATCTCCCTTGCACGTATATTTTCCAAGTTAGGATTTATTACTAAAACGAAAATGGATATTACAATATTTCCTAGAAGGAAACCCAAAACACCCATCCCCAACCCGAACGTCCAAATATATTGCAAACGATATTACGATTTTTGATTTGGAATACATCGTTGTTTTCTTTAATGTAAGAATAATTTTGGTTAAGAATAAACCAGGTAACACCAGTTTATGAAGCTCGTTACACACGGAATACAACATGAGCATTTAATCTTCATGTTTAGCTGATATTGACCTGTGACATGTTTATTTGGATCTAATGATGGAGCAATATGCCTGGCAAGATCAAGTAACACATTAAGGTACTGTCACGTCTCTGATTAGAGGAATGTCGAAGTCTAAATGCTGTGCATACACCACCAGTAGAGTGGTGCTCTACAAAAGATGACCTCACTCTTGAACGTTTGCTTTTTGGAAAGTAGATGAGGACATTAGGATATTGGCAAATCAATATGCCATGAAGGGAAAGTTGGATGACTGTCATCTTCTCAAAACTGATATTTGATGAGGTGGATTTCGGGATCAGTGAGCGCCTATCATGAATGTATTCTCTACACGTCACAGAGGGAATGTTAGATTAACGCAGTGCTACACTCAGTTTGCGACGATAACACACGGTTGAAGCTAAATACAATGTGTTACTCGAAATGAGATAAAAGTCACTGATTTATCTGTACCAACTAACCATTACAATAACTGTTTCAAACTTTTTAATCGGGCGAATAAAAATTATTTTACAAACTGTCATATAAGCTCATGCTAATTACATTATTATCGTCACCTTGATATAATTTGAAGAAAGCAATAGCAGGTACAATTCTAATCTGCAGGCATAATGTAGTAAATATATGACCCGCCACGGCAAAATGAGTCGGATTGCGCATGAGTTCATTTCGCGTAATCACGGGTCAAAGTTAATGAGCTTGAAAAATTCGATTTTTTTTTTTATTGCACTAATCATACAATTGCTATGTCTATTTTTCTTTCAAATAAACGGCATTGTTAAAAATACAAAGGAAAAAGGTTTTAATTAGCACTTTCCATCCGGAGAAGCTGAAACAAAGGCCCAATTAGCCGCAAGACAAGGCTGCGGTGACCTAATTTCACTGTCATATTATGAGGTAAGAATGTAGTTTAACCTATACTTGTTTAATCAAATGCTCATTTGTCATCAATCTAGATCAATTAATGAAAACACTGACTCCCGTATCAAGTGATACTGTAATAGTTCACATTCTGCAAAAGAATATATTAGACCCCAAATGAAAATGACTTGCTACCCTGACATCTTAATGCCTTGGTGTTTGTGCTGGTCATCCATCTCTCTGCTTTTTGTCAATTTTGCTTCTCCTTTCGAGTACTGTAATGTGTGTCTATGTCTATGGTATGACAGAATGTTGTGAAACTGAGTCAGGATTGTTCAACTGTCACGTGTCGGAAGCGGTATTTTCTGAATATACCTCGAGATACACATACCAATTACCGGACCAACTACATGAAACTGAGTAGTTGTCCATGGATTCTGATTCCATAGGCTTTGTCATATGGACAGATTTTTAGGAATCCTCACGACCTGTTGGAAACGATCACTGAGCCCTTGTTAATAACGTTTGGAATTGTGCAATATAGTCGTAACAACCTATCGAAGTCGTTAATTTGTCTTAATCACATGAGTTTACAGTTTCAAATTCATTTTGACAAATAAGACAAATAATCACTTTTAATGCAATCCAAAATACGAGAAGAACACCACGTGACACACTAACGTCACGTCCTCGATTACCACACCTATCATTAAGACAGCAGTTGGAAATATAAATTAGAATAACGATTCTTGGAATGTCACAAACTTTTAAGCATAGGAGTGCCTAAAGTCAGAAAATAGTAAAGGTATTTCACTTGTAAGTTTATCAAGTATGATTTTAATTTTCTGGCCAAATTCTATTACGTTTGTTATAACATTTACCTACACCTTTTTTTTTTAAAATTTAAAAACATCTTAACTGTTTAATACAACATAGCGAAGTTATGATTTGGCAAACAATTTTGAAAATGCACTTCGTTAAACAATCTGTCAAACACACTTGCAGAAAACCAATTCCACTTTTCATTTTGTGAGGGACACTCGGGTCGTTTGTGTCAGTAAAGCATGTGAACATGGAAATGCTATCATAGATTTAAAAGGGAGAATTGGATTCTGCAATCAGCATGTGCTTGAAATAAACCGACCGCCACGAATACAGGAGCAGTAGCTTTGGATGACAGAGTTCAATGTTCAATCGCTTTTGATAGACAACCGGATGACTAACGACATCACGTGTCAAAGCACGTTTTCGAGAGCCTACGGGAAGGGCAATAGTTTCTGCATGGTCAAGGCTGGGATGACGAAGGCACCAAGTGCATGTAACCCCAAATGGAACTTAGTAACGTTATATACGCTGTTGCACGTTCATCTATATGTATTATGTTAAGGAATCACTAACTATTCTTACTGCCTGGTCGACTATTGTGCAACACTCAAACAACGGTCAGCAGTAAGCATAGTTGATTCAGACGCAGACGCCGAAATTCCACTTTAATTAGTCTACTTTCCATTGTGAATATTCAGTATCACTCCAGTAAATAATCATCATGGCTTCGAAAAGTCAAAGGTGATGGCACATGCATATCCCTTTACACAACTAATAGTATCACAATATCTACTCTTTATGAAAGTTCACACAGTCGACATAGTTTAATATCGGACATCGTTTCTCGTGACAGAAACAGAACATATAAAACTGATCAAATATGATATGATATGATATGATATGATATGATATGATATAATTGTGAGCTATACTGTGCTATAATCACTGATGGTAATGCTACAATGTTACCACATGAGTTCCACAAATGTAAGTGTCAAACCGGTCGGACAATGAATAGAACCGATTAACAGAATTTTTGAAATTTGTCTTGTATTCCTATATCGAGGGTAAGGTTCCAAATGGTCGTATCTAGAATCGGCAGTTTTCGCAGGGTCATATTTTAGTACCCACGTGCCAAATATATTGTTGATTACTAAATGCAAAATATAAATTTTGCTTCTCCTGAAAACTGATGATTTTCAGTTACGACAGTTTGGAACCTTAAGCATATCCTCGATATTATGGTACTCGAATATTGAACTGTACACATGCCCATACATGTATCTTAATAGTTATTTGTTTTTGAACCTTGTACGAATAAATGTCATTTTTACTACCAGACATACCACCTGAACTATGAGTGAGGTATGAGTCGAACTGTGGATGGTTGTTATGTACCTATCCCCAATAATCAGTGTGTAATACTTTATATCAAGTTCTTCATTGACTCATAATTGCATTGATCGCACTGGGTTCATGGCAGATGTACCTCTTGACGAGGTATAAACATCTGACGGGCTTGTCACTGCTCTTATGAAGCACTCTGATTCAGATTTGAATAATTTCCCTGGTGAGTTAGACCAGTGAATTAGTGCGAAATAAATTGAGATTAGATAGGTGAAAAAAATCACAAAACTGTTTGACTGTTTAAGAGCCAGGCTGATGGTGCTTCTTGGTATATAACAGTAGAATGTGTTTATTATGAACTAAGCTGAATTGTCCAACCTGGTGACAGTTTTTCGACATTGATTTAAAATTATCTTATTTTTTATAATGTAACGTGTCCCCATTTATGAACAGTATGTTTGTATAAGTTAGGTTTAACATATTTTGTTCTGTAGTTATTTCTTAGAAACGTTGATTCATGTGATCAAGTCGAAACTGCTTGGAATATTACATGTAACAAATGTATAACATTACATAATGCAGTATAATCATGCTTCAATCCAATCTATTGCTTTGCTATTGATACCAGACGACGTCATATGAGATATAATACCGTGGGTTATAATTATATCTCCTACTAATGTTCGATATAAACTATAAACAGTACTATTCAGTTTAAAGATGATGGAACAGATACGGCTTCAGTCTGTTTCATGTTTGACAGGGTTATAACTTATATTATGTATTATCAATGCCTAAATTGTGATTCTGGTAATCAACATGTATTTTACATGTGGTGCTCGGAACATTTCCAGGAGTAATGTGTCGCGTATTGTAACAAAATGGTTTCCTGTAAAGCTCTTACACCAACTCCAACCGCTGCATTGACAGTACTTTACTATAGATGTTAACAACAAGTTTATTGCAAATTTCTCGTAAGTCCACTTAAAAGACTTCAGACAACACAGACAAACTCTCCTTTATTAACACAGGAATACAACTTAAAATCATTTATCCATGCGCAGCAAAGTTCAAAGATTCTAGTAATTATTAACACGGATAGTAGCACTTTCTAGCCTATATCTCCAATGCGTACATCTACTTCAAAGATCTCTGTAATTACCAAACACAGAGAGCACCCAATCACACAAGTATGTCTGGTTAATGAATCGTTAATACAATCTCCTTGGAAATGGTACCAAGAGTCATATTGTTTATTCATCATGCCAGTTTTCATTGACATTGTAAATAGCAGGTGGTCATTATATCGTCTCTAATACTTAACACTGACACACAAAACAGCTGGATACTTGCAATAATAACCATCTCTTAATGACACAATTCCGGACAGTGATATGAATGTTGTTATTTATGGTTGGCCAGTGAAGCATTTATCCACATTGCACCTAAAAGCTTTCAGCATGGGGCTTGTTGGAAGCCTCAATGGATAACCAATGTGGTATTATTTTGTTATTTTATCAACAAACAAACTTAGAAATATGATGATAAAACCCTGGTTAATAACGTATGTACGCTCCAATGGGTCTGTAGGTTTTTTTAAGGCGAAATGGGCGTTTCTAACTATCCGTTAATATTTGTATTCTGTAGATGCTACAAACGCTACATAAATGGTTAAGTAATCACTAATGCCTGTTTACAATTGTACATGGTATTGTGCATTTGAATATTATACAGATGCTCGCTTTCAATGAACATTTATGCGTTTGATAGTTTGATTGTAAGATCGAAACTCACAGGGGAGTTAACAGGGGAGTTAACAGGAGACTTGCAATGGCCGGATGTGATTCTCTTTAACAATCAAATCTATAGTTTGTTTTATAGACCGTATTTCTGTTTCCTAAAAGAGCTCCCCGAGTCTATTAGTTAGGGAAGGGAAAATGATTACAAGATGTAAGTACTAATGCTTGGAATCCTCGTCTGGTGAATTGAACACCGGGTAACCTTTAGAGACATATCTTCTCTTCTGACGCATTCTTATCACATACATGTCTCATTAGCCCATTCGTGAACACTCGGCTCATACACTACGGCGAATGCCGCTCTGTGTCCATATAGACGCCGTTTCAGGGGACTACTTCAAAGAAAGATAACTCTAAATATGTCTTACTTCAAAATTACTCGCCGGGTTAAATACAATATTTCTCTACCCAAGTTCTTTAAATTGTTCTGACTTGGTAAATTAAAAAAAATGGATTGATACAGATATTTTACAAATTCTTTAATCTGATCATGTTTGCATAGTAAAAACTATTTGACCTGAACTACGCACGCTCTGATGATTATTATTACTATTGTTATTATTGATAATATGAATTGTTTTACTGCATTCCGGGCGTCACTGTGGTTGGTGTCACCAAGTGCAGTAACTCTACCCCAACCCATGGTGTATTAAGGTTACTGGCAAATTGGAAGATTGGAAAACGATTTTTGTCCAAACAGTCCAAAATGTAATTTGCTATCAACGTTGCTACCTATGATCTCATTCTTCTAATAAAAGGGTCACTCGTAAAGTACTGATATCAAGTGAGAGAGTAAGGTTTAACGTGGTTGTCTGCAACGTTTCAGTCATATCACCACAGTATTCTACATCACGTCGGTGTCAGGGTTCTATACCTGGAGTGACAGAAAGGTTTCTGGGCGGGATTCGAACCGATAACCGCAGTTTGGCAGAGTACTAGGCCAACGCGCTAACCACTGAGACTGAAATGCATTGCCTATTAAAAAAAAGGGGGGGGGATAAAATAAGTATGTTTCACTGACGATAAAATATGTTGAAAATGGGAGATTACACAATTGCTTTCAATGTGAAAAACTCTTTAAAATTATACTTTACAGCTTGAACATAACACCGTTTAAAATCTTTCAGCAGTCTTGAAAGATGAACGACATTGGTTTTTGTAAATGCCCAAATCTATTTCTAAGCCTGGACGTATGTGAAAGTGATTTCAAGCATCGCTTGCGCATTAAGTTGTCAAGGTTGTGTCTCGGGCAGACTTCGATTCGCACATACTTTGTGCAGTTGAAATATCTGTTTTACATTCAGCGAGTGACGCTTGATGTCCCATAAATACATTTTAATGTTCGTCATTCCGCCACAGACCTTTGAAATCAATACGCATTCGGGCACATAGCTGCGCACATTGATAAACCATAAAGACAACGGCAGCAGGACAAATTTAGGCTTATCTGTACCTTTTTGGACTGTTTATTGACACTACTATGTATTTTGTGGGTTCTGATTTGTATTGTTAGCCATGATGATATGTAAGATAGTTTTATACTTCCCCGTAATTATTATACAATTTTGACGAGTTTATTCTTAAAGAACCCATTCATTTAGCACATCTTATCCAAAGTAATATTACTAATCTTAAAAAAGCTTAAGTTTGCATTACTCCAACTCAGTTTCGTCGTCCAAGTGGTATTGTATTTATGATAAAAATAAATTTATGTGTGGTAGACATAAACAATCGCCAATACGTGTACTTATAATGTGTCTTATAACACACTAGACTCCATGCATCGATTGCATGCCTAAAGCTCCGCATTATTACGTCGGTCTTTGGAACAGTACTAGCCACAATATGCCTCAACTCTCCAAAATCACATTTCCACAACGTTCCTACCAGGTACAAAATTTCAGCTGGCTGGACTGAAGCGTTTTCTACCGACATTGCCTGCGTCTCGGTGTGATGCAGGGCTAACCCCTTAAAACCGGAGAACTTTAAAACTGGAGCCTGTTACTTATTCACATACTATCCGCGCGCTACCCTCAGTGTAAGGCAGGACGAATCCTTGAAACGCAGAGAACTTTACAACTCGAGCCGGTTAGCCATCCGTCTACTATCTGCGCTCTACGCTCGCGTGTTGAATCTTACCTCACTGAACACGCATTAACACATAAAAAATGTAGTGTTATATTATTCTGGATTTAAGCCTTGTGCTTAAACGTTGGATAATTTTAGTCATTGGTGACTGGTTGTAACAGAGTTTAACTCGTACTCATTGATGTAGCTGAATGTTGTAGAAAGTAAGGACAAAATCAATATCATACACTCTCTCGTTCACTATGACTCAAAGTATCGTACATTTTGCAACCTCTGTTTGGGCTTCAAAGCAGCACTGGTCTCTGGTGCTTTACTTTAGCCACTGTCTCCTGTGTGGTCTGGCGTCGGTCTTATCGTGTCTATGTTAAAATACTATTTAATAATGGCTGTGTTGCATATTGCTTCATAATTATTCTATCTTCTCCAAGTATGTGCACGTTGCCTTATAACTAAAACATTGACATTACAACGTAAAACCTTCAGTCAGGTATAAATTAGTAAAACACATAAGGGATTGTCATTGTTCCCAGAGCTTTTTGATCCAGAGCTTGTGTTGACACACAGCTTAGAGGAAATTAAATTTGGAAAGACATCACGCCACGTGCTCGACTGATGTACATCAGGCAGAGGTCGTGTTTTATGTTTGATGTGTGATGTCCAATGACGTAATCAGTTTTAATTGGCGAGACATGAAAGGTGCTTGCCTCCCACAATTTGAATCAAAACAATTAGTATAAATTCTAATTACATATGTTTATGACCAATATCACACCAGTCCTGCAACATATTCATTGGCTGCCAATGAAGTTCCGCATACAGTACAAGATACGTGTGCTTGTCTTCAAGTGCTTGCATGGCTCTGCTCTGGACTATCTCTCCAGTTTACTCCACCTCTACCATCCAAGTCCATCTCTCAGATCAAAAGACCAGTGCCTCCTGCAAGTCCGTGTGTCACATAAAAAAACATATGTTGACAGGCGTTTTGAAAATGCAGGTCCACAGCTGCGGAATGAACTGCCACTACACATCAGATCCGCGCAAACATTGAATACGTTTAAATCAGTAATGAAGACACACTTCTACAGCCTTGCTTTTAAGCAGTAAAGCCATTCATCCTTTTCGGACACATGAGCGCTTTTGAGCAGAATCTCGCTGAAAATCAGCGCTATGTAAATCTTAGTATGTATGTATATAATACACCTCTATTCCTTTAGTTTCAGACGTGTTAGCGTTTGTTTGTTTGTATATTTCGTTTTCCCTTAGATCTAAAGCTTTGTATATCTGGAGTGTGCACGTTAAACATTTACCTCTCTCTCTCTCTAGATCTAAAACTACGGTCATACGATATAATGTGTTAACATACTAGCTAAGGTTGCGTCAGTGGCGTGTCCGACATGTCGATATTCTCTCGATAGTTCATCAAGATTTGTTTATCATCTTCATCTTATCAATTTCTCGTCAAATAATCAATGGACCTCTCTTAATATTTTTGCATAGCGGGTTTCTTGCGCCTATACATGTAGCCTCCTTTTCATATTCTCATGAATACATTACCCTTCTTGATGTTCATTCATGTCATTATCAATACGAAGCTATAGGCGCAAAGAACCCGTCACACACAAATATTAAGAGTAACCTATTATGCATTTGCTTAAATGGGGGATTCTGGTTTTCACTAAAAATATTGTTCTGGAGCTTTAGCCAATCCGTTTGTGGACATGGTTTCACGATATTGGGTACTGCAAAATTACTAAAATCTTGTATAATCTTCAGTAACAATATGGCAATTACTTGGCAAAATATTACTCGTCGGACACACTTCTGTATGTGGCTTACAAGTGTATACCGTATGTCCCCAGCTTTAGCCTCAGGTTCTGAGAGCTTCTATCTTTTATCGTCCCTACCGTGCTGATTGAGTAACGCTTGTCGACCTGGGATGAGGTCATACGTGTGTTGATGGACGTAATGACAGCCCGCGAAGCTGTTTCAGACAAACTAATGAACACAGTCTGTGTCTGAAGGCCTCTAATTAAAGCTGATTCTTACTGTGGGTTAGTCGCCAGAGTTCATGGTGACACTGACAAATCTAGAAATCAATCAATTGACTCGGGGTATTTCGTTTTCAACCGCAAGCAGAAACAGCGGCCAACGTTGAAAACAAGACTTAAAGACACTTCAATAAACCCCTGATATAAGTAAATAATGAAATAGTTATGTAATGACAACAATTATAATTTTGTCTTCAAGTACCAGTCACGGTTTGGTATTTAATGGCATATCCAAGACATGACTAATTTTAGCCAGATTTGTGTAGCTTTGCAACAGGTTCTGTGAACCAGCACTGTGCTGAAATGGTAATTGAAAGGAACTTAAATGATTGCAACTTACATAAAATGTGTTATCCCTATCAAATTTGTTGCAGCTGCATCAGGAGTTATAATTAATTTAATATAACGCTGCTATTTCATGTTGTGTTCATGTATATGCCATTTCAGGCGACAGCAATAATGTGTCTGACAGACCAATGTTTCCTGGTTCTACTAGATAACCATTGTACTCCCTTCTGTCACAACGAAAGTGCAAACTAACACAAGGGACATCAAGAAAACTCCCGACATCTAATGTTGTCTTGTGTAACAACTCAGTTATTCTCCACTGTTGTTTACAAGTTGGAATTATGTATTGCAATAGTGAAGAAGAAAATTGATCATTTTAGGTAGGTAATAAAGACATTCTGTTAATATGTAAATGTTGTAGTCCAGAAACAGAAATTATCATCTGTCCTGATTTGCAAAACGTTAGCCCAAGTGATAAAACCTTTCCAGATGCCATCACATTGACTGTGTCCTAAGCGGTATTGGATCTGACCTTTCACCTTGAATTACCACACAACTGATTATTTCGATTACAACATCATTAATCCATTACAATGACCTCCGCTGTCGGGACCTGCTGTTGCAACAGCTGTCGGAATGGAGGTGCTTTAGAAATTGTGAAAAACAAGTAATCACTGATCCCATGATTTGGTGAAGGAAGCTGGTAATTGTGTGGACCAAAAACAACGGTATGATTGATCGCATGAAGAAATGTTTGTTCTTTTTCGTTACCAGTAGGAAACCGTTATTGAAGGAAAAGTGAGGTTGGTGTACCACTTGAAGGTAGTGATGTCATGCTTGAGTCTCACAGAAAGCTAAAAGTAGAGACTGTGTAAAAGATGACCACTCGAGTATCCCTCTATGACATGCAATCAATTAGTAAGGTGTCATATAAAAGCTCATTGTAACAAACGGAGAGCAAGTGTTTAATTGGTGTGAGTCCGAGTCAGAACCAACTTTCGAGGTATCTTTAGACATAAACAGTAATAACCATTTCACAATACCAATCAAAGGTTTGTTTCAGATACAGGTATACACATGTCATACATTGCACCTTCTTCCTCTCAGTTCAGAACTGTTCCTATGATGATGGACTCAGTCAGCTCATGCAAGAGGATACCCTGCAATTGGCACTAAAATTATGGCTGCAGGATGTCACAGAATATAGTCACATGAAAAAAGTCACGAAAAAAGCCACAAGTGCATACACTATAACACATAAACAAACATATATTATATTTACACTAACCGTTTTAATACAGACATACATAAGTATTAAACCTGTTGTCTTTTCAGTGTTTCTGTTAAAATTCTAGCTTCTCTTTTAATTAGAAGTCTCATAATTGAACAACCATCTGTAATTTTCCCTAGGGAAATCGTTGGATGTGAAAGGATGTTCGTCTACATTAAACACATACCAATATTATCAGCTTTCATGAATACAGGTTTTAAAACAGAATAACATGAATGTTTAATGACGGACCTAAGTGTTTTCACAGTAGTGAACTATTCGTCTTTGATAAACAATGTTACGTGTGTTTTTTTAATACAAAGTGCTTTCGCAGAAGTGGAATGTTCGTCTGACTCAATAGAAACACATTGTAATTATTGTCAGTTAAATCTTTTATTTTAAACGTGACTTTTCTCCCGTGACATTTTTACTGGTCAAATTTGTGATTGTTTTTCACTAACTTTTTTCTGTGACCTTTTTTTGTTCATCGAAATTATACAGCTGTTAAGCAAAGTTGACTTCAGTTAAAACGGGTTTGGCTAAGATGGATTGATTCAGTGAAAGATGAACTATCATTCCCCATAGTTACCACAGTTCCATTATAATAACCCATTAGTCTCTGATGCTTCGATCGGGTACACACGAATTAATGTCATAAAGCTTGACATTAGCATTGCCATTGAAACCGTTAGGTGTCACGCTGAGACTTTTGTCATTTTCAGCACATCCTTATAGAGAACTGACTAATGCGCGGATACTGGATACCTTTTATGCTGCATTACATCAAGGAAACAATAATGGTTCTAGTGCACATAACTGTCCCATGAATCATTCAGAGATGTTTATCCAATTTATTTATCTCCTTTTGTGAGCAGCTTCGAAATGAAAAGATTTACTGTATCGAATAACAATTGTTATTTTATTATTCCCTGTAGTTGTTGTTACGTTCCAGCCCCTGGAGATGATGTGCACTGATCTAATTGTAAGTTTGAAAGAGGACATTGACATGAACGTCATCTCGGCTTACAATACACAGTTGGTGAGAGTGAATTTCAAAACCAGGTCAGCTTTTCGGGTTCCAAAAATAACTGGTACACACACACACAAATCAAGTTTGGGCTTATGATAATGTTTCGGATTTGTATTAGTTACCGCAATGATTGAAGTAAAGATTTTGTCACATTAGAAGAACAATCTGTTTTCTCTTTGAAACATTATTCCCACTACCAGAACAGCAAATTAAGTTCATAACATTGTGCCTGTCACAGCCGTGTGAACTGCAAATAATATACATAAAACGCTTGCAGGTACGGCCAATATCCGGAGTGGGGTAGGCATTGGGGTAGGTGCCCCCTCCCATATCCGGAGTGGGGCAGGTATTGGGGTACGTGCCCTCCATATCCTGAGTTGGGGTAAGTATTGGGGTACCTTCCTCCCATATCTGGAGTGGGATAGGTATTAGGGTACGTGCCCCCCATATCTGGAGTGGGTGTAGGTATTGAAGTACATGCCCCCCATATCTGGAGCGGGGTAGGTATTAGGGTACATGCCCCCCATATCTGGAGTGGGTGTAGGTATTGAAGTACGCGCCCCCATATCTGGAGTGAGGGTAGGTATTGGGGTACGTGCCCCCTCATAACCAGAGTGGGGGTAGGTATTGG
>JAUELE010227658.1:0-12328 GCA_031471655.1 Diodora aspera | reverse complement strand
ATTAGTATACGTTTCAGACGTTGTACTTTGCTTTATTAGTATACGTTTCAGATGTTGTACTTTGCTTTACTAGTATACGCTTCAGACGTTGTACTTTGCTCTACTAATATACGTTTCAGACGTTATACTTTACTTTATTAGTATACGTTTCAGACGTTGTACTTTACTTTATTAGTATACGTTTCAGACGTTGTACTTTGCTTTATTAGTATACGTTTCAGATGTTGTACTTTGCTTTACTAGTATATACTTCAAAAGTTGTAAAATATTCTTTTATTTTTTACAGAAGTCCATTTTGAGCAGAAGAGGACCCGGCAAACTTACACTCGATACCAGACATTAGAACTGGAGAAAGAATTCCATTTTAACCGATACCTTACCCGAAGAAGACGGATTGAAATTGCTCATATGTTGGGCCTGACAGAACGACAGATCAAAATCTGGTTTCAAAACCGACGAATGAAGTGGAAAAAGGAAAATAATTTACAGAAGCTCACAGGACCTGATAAAAGTATGAAAGAAGAGTCACTGTCCCCGCAAAGTATCACGAACACAAATATAATTAATATGAACGTTCCTTCACCGGACGATTCCACGAGCTAGTGTGTCCCCCCCCCCCTCCACCACGCAACATAGAACCACATAAAGAGACACTTGTCTCGGTTATACCTCAGGGTAAAGTGTGAATCGGTTGAACTTGAATAATGTGGATTCAAGTTAATCAGCTGCCCGTATATCTCGAAGTGTAGAGTTTGTGCCTGCATATTCGAAAGATACCTCTGTTGCCCCGGTAACCAAGATCGGAGGCGCGGTGACGACAGTGTGTGTGTGATCAGAAGTGAAATTGACATGATGACTTGAAAAGTGCAATTTTATTGACAGATATATACATGATGTGCATTCATATTCCCCAGATCGAAATGGACATTCTACAAAGAAATAGAATAATTTATTCCGAAATTTCTAAAACTGGGAGAAACGCAATAATGGCTCATTTCAAAACTTGAAAATTAACAGATCAGATTTATCCCAGAAATTTGTGTCTACCAAAATCGATGAAATCATTTTTTTGTAATTTTACTATCAATGTATTTAATAATTGTGAAAATTACAATTTCCCAATTCAGAGATAATTTTAAACTTACAGTGCATCGTGGTTTCACCATTCCCATTAACTTATATCTATCATGAATGTTTTGTGTGGAGAAAGTCTTTCACGGTTTTGTTTTATTATCTTATGTCCATGAACATTAAAACGAAACTATTGTTGTAAGATTTTTCTGACGCCACAAAAGGCCGATGTGATGAGGGCATCCATATTACCTCGATCTCCCCACGCCGTCATTACAGCCTGCGATGTGGGGAGTTCACAGAAAGGCGATTCAATGGCAAAATACGAAATCCTTGCTGATAAAAACTGGAAATAACATTAATAAATTTGGTCGAATTCAGCGTCCCAAATTTATATTTTATGTTCTGACTGAATATGAAATGTACATATATTTATGATTTACGGTCAAAAGCACATCGATCCGATAGTGCTATTTAGTGTTGTGCGCAGTCCAAGATCGAATTTGATTCATTTTTTAAGAAAACGAGAACTGACTATATTTTGTTATTTGTATATTTCTTTTAATTTGTCCACGAGGTAGCCCAGACTAGATGTTTAAATTATCAACTTACGTTATAACATCATCTTGTTTTCAATAAATGTCATATCAAAGCTAGACCTGTCTATTTCATTTGTAGTGTCATGCACGTGCAGCATGTGAGATAAGGAAATAGATGGTTCCGTGTTTATCAACAGTGATGAAGACCTGAACTCGCCTTGTGATCACGTGTGGCGTCGTCGGTGATGCCGTAGCAGCTGTGTGGTCGTCTCCTCCCATTTGCAGCATGTCGAGGGTCGGAATAACGAAAGTATTGTACAAGTGGATACCGCAATAAAGTTCAAACATGTCACAGTCATTATGCATTTCGCAGGTAGTTTTCGTAAAGCAATGACTTTAGCGGGAAAGTGTGTTCATTTTATTGCAGCACTGCCGACAGCCTGTTGCTAGCATGCTTAGCTTTCGCATAGATAACTCCTACCCACTTACGGAAAAGCGTGGCTTCAATGAAGTTATTGCTGTGAAACTCATAACTATTCCTGCAAGCTTCTAACACGTAGGATGTAGATCAAAAAATATATTTCATATTTTATTAAATACACAATTTTATTCTTTTATCTTATTGTATTAAATGTATTATTCTTTCATTTTGTTTTAAATTTTACTTGACTGAAAAGACTCCTTGCATTATTTATTTATTCATTCATTCATTCATTCATTCATTCATTCATTCATTCATTCATTCATTTATTCATTCATCCATCCATCCATCCATCTATACATCCATTTATTTATTTATTTATTTATTTATTCCTCGTTTTGAGTTATTAAACTTTATGTTCAATTTGACGAATAAATGTCTGAGAGATCTTCATAAACATTTTCTTCGTAAACCGGGATTTAAATTCTTAGTTCTGTTCCCAGGAAACACCATACGACAAAGTATGCATTTTCAATTCAAAGACCAATACTATAAATGAACGAATAGTGATTATGCTTCGGAAGGACTTAGAAATAACGATGCGGTTTTAGAAGTGTTTTTTTAAAATGTACAAATCATGCCTATTTATAATTGTAATCCAATGCTCCACGAAAATTTTAAACCCCTTATTGCATACAAAACTACATATGCAGGCATGCAACTTATGTCGTGTCGTACCAGTGACAGAAATTTGAGATATTTTGTACTTTAAAATATATTAATAAATCAGCTAGTCCTTGTGTAACCCGTTTCCAATGTTTCCCGAGTTCGATAATATATTACTCACTTCATAAAATATATTGGGTGGTCTCAGGTGAATATCATAATTCATGAAAAGGAGGAATCGTTAAATTATTGAAATTAAATTTACCTTTAACATCGTGAATAAGGGTGACAAATCGTATGGAGGTACATGTAGATTGTTATTAATGTTGCCTAGCAGCAGTTTAATTTTGTTCTTTCTCTGTCGCTTTGTTTCGCTTTCTCCTCGTCCTCTTTCTTTCTTTTTCCTCTGTGTTTCTGTCCATCCGTCTGTTGTGTATGTATCTGTAAATAAGTGTTGGTTTTCTGATTCCTTCTTTTCATCTGTTTTGCAACGTGTTCGAGAGTCTGGCAGTACATTGTATATTTCTCCCTCTGTATATCTCTCTTGCTGTCTCTCAGTGTTTGTGCGTGCATGTGTGTCACTCTTCCGGTCTTTCCGTCTGTCTTTCTATCTTTATTATTCTTGTTCTCTGTCAGTCTTTCTATCTTCTCCAGTCCTCTCAGTAATCTGTCTCGATCCCCCTTTCGGTCTCTCTCTGTCCCTCATTTCTCACTATCTGTCTCCCTTTCATTCAGCCTCTCTCTCTTTTTCTCTCTCTCGCTCCATCCACTCTCTCTCTCTCCCTCCCCCCTCTCTCTTTGAGTAATAGTCCCGTACCCATGTACTACGACTGCCTTACAACACTTTAAATGCAGACGTAATTTTCATCAGCTGTATACGCAAATGCTTTGGCACATATGTTGCCTCTGAAAGGCGCGGTGAATATGCGCTGTACCCAAGAGCCAAGTAGCACAATTGCACATATCACAGACAAGATTCTTACCTGTTTTTAACATTCACGGTTTAAACAAGAAGTATCTTAAATGTCCATACTGTTTGCTTGCTATTTGAATGTTACGAACTTACTTACGAAGAGTATAATAATCTGTATAGTCCACTTATAAAACTCTTCGGCTCCATGATTTAGTTCGACTTACAAATGATTGATTCGTGCCAAGTCAGAGTTTAAAATCAATATAAATTAGCAATAATTATGAAATATAATTTTGTAATTCATAAAATCTTTCCACACATTTATGAAAATTAACAGCATGCGTATATAAAGAAAACTACATTCGTTCTTTGAACGTTCATGGTCTACTTTGAAGTTCTTCTGAAGCCTCGAGGTGGCTATACGATGTTTGCAGAACCAAGTTGGGTTGCTTAACAAGTTCAAAATTAAGACTATTGGCGAAATGTAAACATTGATTATAACCAGGATGTTTCGGCGTTTCGTACTGCATTCCGCATATTATCTCTCTTTGCTGAGAACTCCGAGATCATTGCACTACTCCGGTATGCTGGCGCCGCCTGTCGACGACTATCGTCAGATGCACCGAGTTTTTTAGTTGTTTTTTCCGAGGGTATGCTCAAAATTAGTAAAAATGTAATTATGCCCGTACTATTTTTGATACTAGCACGCAATAACCATTAGCCAGCGTTATTCTGAGAAAAAAATCCGTAAACAGCGTGGTAACACGTAATGGCGTTGCATGTTCCGAGGTACAGTGGTTTTAGCTTCATGCCAAAGGGAGATAACTCTGATATGGATGCGGTACAATCGTAGCTACTCGTCTCTTTTCGTGACCGGCCAGAGGACTCGTATACCTCTCGACGCCATTTTTGATAAGACCCACCGCAGTCCAGCGCAAAGCGAGTAGAAGAAGAAACTGGTTTGAAAGCTACTGTAGGGAAAGAAAACTCTGAATTGTTGTCGCTTTGCGCCTTCGCTTGACAATATTCGGGGAAAGCGATGTTATTAAATACATCCTATGCCAAAAAATGATACAATTTCAGACTTAACAGATGAGCACATTTGTGTTATAAATCACCATCCACGCAAATTATTAAAAAAGAACTTTCAATGGAACTATTTGGTCGTATAACCTCTAAACGTGCGCCACGAATGTGCTTGGTAACACTCAGCTTAATCCGTAAAGGCCTATATGAAATGATACACCACCCATTTCGACTGTTATTCCTCCGCCATGCATACATTTCTCACATGAAGGGTGAGTCCTTTGACAGGTCACGAAAAGAGACGAGTAACTACGATTGGGATGCGAAACAGGGTCATAATACAATCGTAGCTACACTTCTGTTTCCGTGGCCGAGCAGATTACTCGTATGCCTCGCGTGAGCGGATATGCAAGCAAAATTGCTCATGTCGAAGGAATGACAATCGGAATGGGTTGCGTTCAATTTCATACAGGCCTTTACCTATTAAGCCGAGTGTTACCAAGCAAATTCGCGGCGCACTTTTAGAAGTGACACGACCAAATTAGTTCCATTGAAAGTTTTTTCCATTAGATTCTTTGGATGGTGATTTACAACACAAATATGTCTATCTGTTAATTTGTTGGGTGTAAATTTATTAATAACATCGCTTCCCCGAATATTATCAAGCTAAGGCACAAAGTCACAACAATTCAGGGTTGTCCCTCCCTACAATAGTTTTCAAACAGGTTCTTTCTTGTATTCGCTGAGCGCTGGACTGAGGCTGGTCTTTTCAAAATGGCGACGAAAGGCATCCGAGTCCTCTGCCCGGTCACGGAAACAGACGAGTAGCTACGATTGCGTCATAATAGTAATTCAGGCTTTGGTTGCCAACGGAACTTCCACAGATTACCTCCCCTGCATAGCACATATCTTTTAGACACGAATAGAAAAGGAACTGTGACACGTTCTCCGCTAGCACGCCTGTCGGCTGAAACTAAATAATTGCCGAGATCAACATTCGGTATGTTTTTAAAAAATAATATCACTTAAAAAGCGTAATTATCACATCCAGCACTTGATTAATATACTCATGATTATTATTATTGCCCCACCCCCTCTCCCCCTCTCCCCTCTCCCCCATATGGAATTCTATTTTGTCATATTGACAGTTTTATGGCAAAACATATTAGTGAAAATTCATGGATCTTTGATCCTGCAGATTAGAATTGAACCTGGTACTTTACTCTTTGATTTACTGAATGTTTTGGTGTATCTAAGAGACTTGTCTGTATTACATCACTTCACCAAATGCTCATGTCCTATTATATGGAAGTGACAATAATAATTAGCATGGGTAGACTATACATTGACAGTCATTTTGCAACTGCATGTATTCACAAATCCTAGCAACAATATTTGTTCGAACATTTATATTCGTGAGTGAGGGTATCCTCATGCCTTCGTTGTCATGGAGACCGCCATGTTGATGACAAGAGCATTTACTCTGGCACGTTTCCGATTTGAAGCTGGTCCACAGTGGCAGCCATCCAATCACGTCCAAGACGTTTGAAGCAAGGGCAGAGAACTGTTGGTGTTCCAATAGGTTTTGATGGGTTCGAATCCCGCTCGGATCATCTTACTTCATAATTCAAATTATTTCGGATACTTCTATTAAGAAATATAGCAAAAACATTGTGGAAAATAATGTTGCCTTTAATATCAGCCCCTTATACTTTGCAGAATTTTACATAATTCAGATTTGAGTTTATACAATCCACTTGGGGTTTCACGGTTATTGTCATTGTAATTATTTTTTGTGAATATGTGTGAGGTAGAAAACGAAGACTAATATTTTGTTTCCAGCGAAGGCCATTCGTGGCTACTCGTCTCTTTCCGTGATCGGGCAGAGACGAGTTTGCTTCTCGTGAGCCATCACCAGAGAGAATTACTCATAGCGAGGAATGACAATCGGAATGGGTGGCATCCAATTTCATATAGGCCTTTGCGGGTTAAGCCGAGTGTTACCAAACGAATTCGTGACGCACATGTAGAAGTGATCCGACCAAATAGTTCCCTTGAGCTGTAAAAAAAAGTTATTGTTTGGATTGTGATTTATAACATCGATGTATATTTATTAAATCTGTAAGTGTATGCATTTGTGGGTACAAGATTTATTTTATAACATCGCATTCCCCGAATATTATCACGCGAAGGCGCAAAACAGCAACAAAGTAGTATCGTCTTGCATTTGCTTTGCGCTAGACTGAGGTGAATCTTATTAAAATGGCGACGGGAGTCACATGAGGTGTTTCCTTGGACTTGACCCAGAAATGCGCTTATGTGTCAAGAGAGAGGCGAAGGCAATAGACATCGCCACTCATCCCATAGACCAGAGGCCCTCAAGGTGATCGATATAGTTCTGTTCTATAAATGCTTGGTGGTCAGGGTCAGATCGGTTAAACTTTGATCGATTTGAACACTTTTATGCTGAATTCCAATATTATGTTCAATATATTTTAGCCTTACGTATTATGTCCACGATGACAGTTACCATGTTATTCCTCCTTATGTCCGTATATACGGTAACGATACCAAGTGATTTTTAGCTATTTCACTTAACATCTTTATGTCATAGTTGATCAAAAGGATGCTTGAAATTCATACGTGAAATTTGATTGACACCATGTTATTGATAAAACATCCTAATCTTGAAAGGGTATCTCTTGCATACCCAATGTATCTGTGAATTTATTCAGTAGTCTCTCAATACCTTGGTATTGTTTCTTTTGCAGGTCAGTATATATATTTTTTCCTGCATCCCAAATGTCGATGAGGGATTAAAATGCGATGACGGTTTTCTGAAGGTTTTGAGATTTCCTGGTATAGATTAAAGATTGATAATATAATGTATGTTTAGTGGAGTATTTTTTGTGCTCATTGTTCCTGGCTCCTACTGCACACAATGTCACGTGGAGTCACTTATCCTCGACTGACCAAGAGCTTTATAAAAACTTCAGTCACGAAACAGTGGGTATTATAAGTTTAAATTTGACAATGCCTCAAAACATTTGCGTTGAACTCAAACTACGTTGATTTGTAACTTTAATAAAGCCAGTTAAAATAATATGCAAGGATATCAGCTATCGCAGTTGTATTGCACATAAACCGCCCTTATTTTCTTTTATTATATAACTTCTTTATTTCTTATTTTTGAGTTTCAATACATTTAAACTTAGAAACAAATCCGATTGTGACATTCATACGAAAAAGAAACACTTCAAACACAAGGAGCGTCTTACTCACTGAAGTTGATAATCTAATCACCAACCTGTATAGTTTATTATAAACGCGCTAAATGTGCTTATAAATCTTTGAAAACGTAATCCGCTATTTCTTATTACATATTTCACTGGAAAAACGTAACAATACACTGCCGGTGTATGTCAAGATTTTGAAAGACTACTGAATAAATTCGCAATTGTGTTGGATATGCAAGAGATATCCCTTCAAGATTAGGAAGTTTTATCAACGATATGATGTGAATCAAATTACACTCGTTGAAATCCTAGCATCCTTTTGATCAGCTATGACAGAATAACGTGAAGGAAAATAACTGAAATCATTTGGTATCGTTTCTATTGGACGTCAGTATATATACTGAAAATTTGAATCTCAAAATGAATTCGAAAAACAAAATCTGTTGTAAAAAAAATGAAATTTGTGCCGTTATGATTCGCACTGTGTGTATACTCGCATTATAATACAACACTATGTGCCTGTCAGGTTTTGTCTACTGACGCTCAAAAGAGACGAAACAAATAAAATAGTATTCAATCCCTTTGTTCATCAAAGGTCTCTGTAGTCATTGATTGTCATTTGGTCCCGTCATGCTAAAACAACGCTTTCGTGAATATATGTCTCTTACATATACAACATACGTGTGTATGCCTCAGTCTAATTTCTAAGTCTTGGTTTCGTTTTTTTTTTACATCAGTATACATGTAGTAGATGTATTTTAGCTTCACAAAATATTGCTGATACGTTTGATTGGCAACCGTTTTTTGTTATTAAAAAAATTAATAATATTAATAATTAATATAAGAATGTGCCATGGCCCATGAGACCAACAGTATAACATTTGTAAACAGATATTACAACACACGAGGAGCTACATTAGGGTTTAAAGTTTTTTTTAAGGTAATGTGTATACAGCATGAGGACTTTGGTTTGGCCGAAGCCTGATAAAATGTTTGCCGAGTTCGTACTTGGATGTGATTTGTTCCGGATATATTTATTCAAAGAACATGAACAAGATGTGGTATTCATCTTCAAGACCATTTTAATGGGCTAAATACTTAAAATAAACTCGATTTTTATCAACAGAGTGAAGCCTAATGCACATGTCGAGTACTTTGTTTATTAGACCCACAGATGAGTTCAAGCAAAACACACGAACGGTAGAACGGTGAAGCCGACTGAAGTTATTTGGCAAAATATTAAACAGAGGTGTACTGATCTAAATTATGTTAACAAAATTATGAAAGACAGGTAGTTCATATACCATTGGCTGACTGGACAGCCTGGATCGCAACGACAGTTGTTGCAGGAATAGTATATCAGTTCAGAACATGCTCAACATCATCCTCGAAATCCAGGGTATAATGACTCCACCAACGTCCGTCATATAGCCTGAATGCACTTCTATCCACCATGGTCGTTATATGTATGGAAAGTTCAAGTCTGCTATATATAGACAACCACTTAAATGTCGTATTCGCTGCACGAGAAGTAACTCTTGATAAACAAACAACCTCTTTACTTCGCCGAGTGTTAGGAGAGACGCGCCACATGATTGGACAAGCTTTGCTATGAAAGCCTCAGTAAATTGGTCAAAACGTCCGCCTCAAGACGATCGTCGTGAATAGGATTCCAGGGCATATGACGGACGGTGGTGGAGTCATAATGCCCTGGATTTCGAGGATGGCTCTACATCAGTGGTTTCTAAACCCGTGGTCGCGACCCGAATGGGCGCCACAAAGTTGCGCCTGCGAGTCAGAAGATGGCTTATGTTTCCGATCAGAGGGTCACCAAGCCAACACAATTCTGTGTTCAGATCCAAATAAGAGTCGCAAAGTTGATCCGATGTTCGTTTGTTTCGGCAAACCAAAACAACATTCTGTGTTCAGACTCAAATGAGGGTCGCAAATATAAAATTGAGGGGATTTGTAACTTTCCCAGCTGATAATTAACATTTAAACGTTTAATACACAACAGCTTTCTGAAGGTGACTTGTTTCTCGTCTAACTCGCGGTACATTAGCAGACGCTGATGATGTCGAGGATGATATAAATAATGACGTCATACATCGGCGGGAGGCTGGGGGGGGGGGGGGGTGTTTCCGCTTAATGAGGGGGTCATCAGACCCGAATTAGGATTTGAGGGTCGCAGGATGATTTACGTTTTCGTCCTGGGGTTCATCAGGGCAAAAGATTCTGTGTTCAAACCCGAATGAGGATCGCAAAGATGTTCTTAAAGCTCGCGGAATGATTTACGTTTTCGCACTGGCTGTCGTCAGGGCATAACAATTCTGTGTTCAGACCCAAATAAGAGTGTTTCACACTGCTCTACACATTTCGTAAAAGATCACAACGACTGAATATCAGCTTATGAACCCATAACTCAGAAAGTGAAATTTTATTTCATTGACAAAGTCAAAGACATGTGACCTTCTATGTACTTGATGATCATTATTATTTTCTGCCATTTTTTCGTTAGGACATACCCCAGGATACATAACTTTCGCAATCATCCTCTGCTTCATTATGCTAAGGGTATAGACTTCTTCAGGAACCAATAGGTCTTTCATAACCATTTCGTTCTGCTGGTATGTACAAGCATCATGCTTACTATCGGTGTGGACACCTTCTGGAAATGATTAACGACAAATATAAATACCTTTTCTCTGATATCCAAACCGCCGAGTACATTTTATACTATTTAGTAATGGTTTTTAAAAATGATTAAAGCTTGCAGTGATCAGTATGTCCAGCTCGTGATCAGGCTACAATAGATATCCATTCGGGATCATGATCAGGTTTCCCAGATAATATAGACGAAATTCTAAGCGCTGTGTCTACCGAAGGTAACTTATTGCTTGTCTCCATTTCGAAAGAGAAAACTTATTGCTTGTCTCAATTTCGAAAGAGACATGCTTCTTGAAATAGCCTAAGGGCTTTACCGAGTATGGATGTATATATATGCTAGTTCTTTGTGGATTTTTAAAGTAAACTTTGATTAGTCTTTACACAGTTTCAGAGGTACAAATTGACGTTTATGGACAGATCTTTTACTTTTAATTAAGTCATTTCAGTTTTAATAATTACAACGGGTGTATAAATTACTCTACTTAACTGTATTACTGGTCACTTAATTAAAGTATCATACTGTACGTTGCCTAGCTCTGAATTAAATTTTCTGAATGTGCTGTCTTCGAAGCGGAAATATGATACGAGTACTGCAGATGATGGTTGTTTCATGAAATGAAGCTTTGGATTTGATTTGCAACATGATATCCCTTATATGGTTGTAATCGCAGTGTTGGGCTTTTCAAGTCGGTTCGAATGTTGTTCTGCAGACTTAATATCTCCTCGGCTGATGGTTTTCGGTTCTGATATACTGTTTCTAGCACAACTAATTTGCTATGCTTATCTTCACTTGAACCTTGCACAGTGCAAGCTCCGTTCTTATGTCAAACTGTTCTTGTCAACTTCAAACAATGCTGCAGCCAAACATGTATACTCGGCGTCTTTAGTGAAGGGTCAACTGGTATATAGCACATGGAAAGAAGAGTTTCCCAGAAATAATAGAACTACACGTGTTATCATAATGTTTATTGTGTTAACAAACGTGACACATTATGACATAGAGAAAAAAAGTCCCTACAGCAATGGAAAAAATGAGGTGTATAGGCCAACCCCCAAATGGAAATGACAAACATGAAGCACTCGGAAATTCAATATCTTGTGTATCCCCCTCGCGCGTCAAGGACACATGTGCACCTCTTCCTCATGCTCCTTATCGAGTTCATGAAGAAGGCTTGTGGAATCGCATTCCATTCCTCTCCGCGAAGTCCTGGGATATTCACTGGTGCTGGTCGACGTGTGTACACAAGTCGACCGAGTTCATCCCAGGCATGCTCAATCGGATTGAGGTCTGACGAGCATGCTGGCCACGTCATCCGCTCTACACCCTGCTGCTTAAGGAATTCTGTGACAATCCTGGTCCCATGAGGCCTAGCGTTGTCATCCTGCAGTATAGAGGGTCGACCATAAAAACCATGCATTGCCGACAGGAATGGTACTGCTATAGGAGCCAGAATCTCGTCCCGATTACGCTGTCCGGTAAGATTACCGTCTACCATGTGTAGTGGAGTACGTCCAGTAGGAGTTATCCCTGCCCAGACCATGACCGACCCCCAACAAATCGGTTATGTGTGGCCACAGTTGTATTTGTGATTCGCTCTCCATTGCGACAACAAATCCTCCGCCGACCATCGTGGAAGGACAAATTGAATCGCCTTTTATCTGTGAACAGCACACAAGACCATTGCCGTTGATTCCAGCGGCCATGATGTCTACTCCATCTCAAATGCACCCGCCTGTGACGTGGTGTTAGTGGTGGACGAACTGCAGGTCGCCTACAGCGGAGTCCGAC
>JAUELE010227647.1:0-12329 GCA_031471655.1 Diodora aspera | reverse complement strand
TGATCAACTATGGCATAAAGACGTAAGGGAAAATAATTGAAATCATTTGGTATACTTTCTTTTGGACGTCAGTTTATGTACATATAGTTCAATTTTCTGTTTCAAATTACACCCTTTTACACAACTATATTTTTAAAAATGTAAACGATCTCAAAGCAGAACAGTAAAGAATGCAAATATATCGTTGAAGCCATACAGTGGAATTTCTGTTTCCTGATACATTTTTGTAATTCGGAGCACAAGATAGAAAAAATTCGTAAAAATATAAAGCAAAACATTTTATGCAAAGTGTCCAAAGTTCAGAATCGTTATGCAGAAGAAGATGTTGAACGACCATAACGAGTATACTAAATATTTTGGCAGGTCAGTTTTATCTGGTCAAGCGACTGCAGTCCAACGTGAGAGTGACCATATGACACGTGCTATCTGTATCAATAGACACAGGTCGACCAGTAGGGTCATCTGACAGTCAACGACCCTCAGCTACTGTATGTCTTTACTCGCTTATACTTATCATTTCCAACTCTCTATTATGCAACTTGATATAATTGACATTTGGCGCATTTCGTGCTGCTAGTTTAGTTGCTTTATCGGTTATGTTGTTCTAAATTTTAATTCTTGATGATTCAGTGAATATTTACAAGTTTCTTATTTAACATTGTAGCAAATATCAGCAAATATTCAAATACATAATTCTATTTAAATACAAAATATGCGCACTAAACCATCATCATACGTTTCGTCCACATAATTATTATAGACTTCCGTAATTCTAATTAAGGTATTCGGGTACTATTATTATTATTATTATTTAAAACTCAACGTTCGAAGTGTAGAAGCATTGGAGCAGTCGTTATATATATCTACATATATAATTAATATTATGTGTGTGTCATTTTCTGTAAAAGCTTCCACCATATTGTAGAATAACAAAATGTTGGCGGCATAATGTAAAACAGTCTACAATTTGCTCATTTGCTCTATAAGAATAATGTTCTTATCAATTATGTAACTTCCATTTTAATCGAGCATTTGCTTCAATATGATTAACGTATAAAAACAATTGAAAAAATAGGATGAGTTTTTCGTTTCGTCTTATGGAATTCCAAGATGGTCTACACTTGAATATAAATATCGTTAGTTTCGGAAGTATTGTACACCCAGATAATTGTGAATTGCAGTAATACTAGTAGTTGGGACATGTTTAACTAAATGTATGCGAGGTTTGTGAATTGTAATATTATGGAATGCACGTGCAAACGTAAGTTTAATGAAAAGGATATAAATACAGATACACATGTAGGTCACTCTTTGTTTGACGGTACATGTATATAAGTTAATTTGATTTGTTCAATTAGAAAATAAATCAACTACGTAATATTAATAACAGTACATACATACATACAGACAGACAGACAGATATACATACATACATGTACATACAGAGACAGACAGACAAACACGAAGACAGACAAACAGAGATAATAATACATACATACATACATACGTACATACATACATACACATCCATCCATCCGTTCGTTCGTATATCCATACATACATATATACATGTGGTTGTAAATCGCAGTGTATACATAAAGATTTTAGCAAATGCGCTTGCTTCAACAAGATGAAAGTCAGTTGCAGCGAAGACAAACAAAAATATATAAAGGTACAAAAATATCGTTTGTAGATCTCACTGCACTAAAAGGAACGAGTCATTTCACAAAACAATATTGCACGTTAATGTAAGAAACAGAAAACTGCCAATCCAGGTGGAAGCATCAATCGTCAGTGCTCGGTTGATCTAATCTACCAATCAGCTGATAGCACCACGTTCTCTGGTAAAGCAACAAAACTATGCATCCTTTGACGTACATTAGCAAGTGACAGAGCTTCATCCACAAATACATGTCGTTCTAGGCAATGATGGCAGACGGCTAGTGACCGATATATTCGAATGTTATCCCACAATGAAAGCATGTTGTTGATGGCACACGTGCATCGTGCCTACTGTGTCAGCTGCCGACCAAACCGTCAGTATTAGAACAGCCATGATATTTTTATGCGTGTCATAATAGTTTGGTATCCTACCTACCTACTTATTTTGTTGAGTTAGAATGCTGAAGACAGATGAGTTCCTTAAAGCCTAATAAAAGTAATATACATGAAAGGCTAGGCTCAAAATAATATATAAAATATTTAATTATTTTATTATATTTATATGTTTAAGTTCGTTCAAGAGACTGGCTCATACAATGCACAGTTTCATAGAAGTAGCTAGACTTGCTTTTGTAGACTGGCTAAAGGCTTTAACCATACATTTAACAAAAAAAGCACGACTAATAATATGTCACTGAGATACCAGTATTTGAACTGACATGCAGATGTAATATGACGTGTGTTGTGTATATATATTTGTCCGTGGACTTCACAGTCTGGTGACAATATGACTACTCACCATCAGGAAAGACTGCCCGCATCTTGAGGTAGCTAGTGGACAGTCTAATGATGGACGCCTTGTCCAGTTGGCTGGTGATGGCGGAGGGCAGCGGCAGCATTTTGGCCAGCTCGTAAAACTCCGCATTCTCTTTCTCTCGCCGTGTTCGGGCGGCATTTTTAGATTTCTCCTTCATCGCTTCGACCCTGGCAAAAAAAAGATAAAACACATTTATTACAACATATACTATATCACAAATTTGCACAGTTACTGCACTTATCATCCAAGCCTTTAGAATAGGACTCGATCCTGAAAAATCACATTATGTAGGCGAAGTGTAAACATATCTGAAACCATCATTTATTACAACATACTCCATCTCACAGCACCCTGTTTTTATTTCATCACAAATGCATCACAAATTTATATAACTACCCACTTACCATCCAACCCTTTAGAAGGGACTCGATCCAGAAATATCATATGTACATAAAGGGGAAAATATTTGAAACTATCATTTATTACAACATACTCTTTTTTACAGAACCTGTTTTCATTTTATCATAAATGCATTACACATTTATGTAACTACCCACTTATCACACCCAGCCCTTCGGAATGGGACTCGATCCAGAAAAATCATATTATGTAGATTGAAAAATACCTGAACTATCATTTATTACAACATACTCTATTTCACAGCACCTTTTTTCCATTTTATCACAAATGCATCACACATTTATATGATTACTGCGCTTATCATTCAGCCCTTTCAAATGGGACTCGATCTAAAAAATATCATATTATGTAGACGAAGTGAAACATACCTGAAAATATCATTTATTACAACATACATGTACCCTTTTTCGCATCATAAATGTGTACAATTACTGCACTTATCATCCAGCCCTTTCGAATGGGACTCGATCTTATAATATATTATTATGCTGACGAAGTGTACAAAATACCTGAAAGTGATTATGTTTCAAAAATGAGTTTTTTCCTTCTCGATATAGCATGTAACTGTGTGATTATTGCGGCGTTCCATTTCAAACCGTTCAGACAAACAGAACTACTGGGACGTTATAATTTTAGACAGTAATCAGCGGCAAAGTATTCGAGTCCATTGTACTAATGTTTGATTTACACAACTATTCTAGATAAATCCTTTTCGAGGGAATGTGATGTTTACTCGTACAAACTACAACAAACATTCAGAATGGCGGACGTGCGAAGGTGACTACGTTCACGTATTAACTAAAATAATTCACTTTTCCATTTTAAACATGTAGGGACACAGCTCACCTATAAGTTTACACACGAAATTACTCAAAAATATTTGGAGACAATACATTATTACTATCATTATTATTATTATTATTATTATAATTAACAGATTAAAAATTAAGCTGTGCATCAGATGAGGGTCGGGTGGTCCTGACACATTCACTCCATGAGGGATCATGATCAGGTTTTATTATTATTATTATTTACAGATTAAAAATTAATATATGCAACAGAGAAGGGTCGGGTGGTTCTGGCACAGGCATACAAACTACTACCACCTAACATATTTATTATCATTTTCAAGTATATTCAAACAGCCATACACTATAATTAAGTCAGTACTGGGCGTGTTCTCTTATGCTTGTCCGCACAAACAGGGAAAAAAGACATTTAATCTTGAAAACATGCATCAACAGAACACTACACAATAATCTGACTCCCACGGGATGGAACGTCGTAATTATCTATTAAATTTAATCTAAATTCAGAATAATCACAAGAGACAAATTATTCAGCAATTGGATTTATATTCATGATTATCATTTAACTTTATTCGAAATGCAATATATTTTTTGAAATCTCAAAATGGATGGATTTGCATATATTGTCCCGTTCGTAAAAGTTGTAATTAATAACTGCAAAAATTATTAACACTGAACAACCTTTCGACATGATAACTTGTTCCTTGAAGATTTAATTTCTTAAGGAAACGTTTATTTATTTTTAATGAAAGAACATTATTCAGTTTTGTTCTTCCGTGAAAGAGATCTCATGGCCCCTGTAGGGTGAAGTCACTGCCCCGACCTGTCGTAGCGACATACTGCTTGTTTAAAGTACACTATGTCTACAAAACAGTTGATGGATATTTTTCTCGGAATATCCAGAATCTAATTAGTGTTGGGCCTGGGAACAATAGCCGGGGGATAGGTGCAACGTTTGACTTGAGGCCAATTTCCATTTTGTATGTGTTTAGTGAACGTCGCCGCCACCGAGCTGACTCGTGTACGCGGTCACATATTCTTTCTGAACACGCGGGACCAGTGCAGAGGTCAGAACAACGACATGGTTAGTACTCTGTTCTGAAGACAATGATTTGTAGTTTAGGAAATCGATAATATTCCTTCTGCTATCAAATTCGAAATGAGGGAGACTTGGACTAAACGGACAATCAAAATAATGTATATTGGTAAAAAGGCAAAATCACAACCTTTAGACTTACACTTATTATATGAACACTTATCCACCCACAAACAAATGCAGTTTTCATTATTATGTATTTTAACTGTAAAGGAACCTTCTCTCCACTGCTGTGGAATCAATGAACCTAGACTTGCTTTAATAAGAAACTAGACTTGCTTAAATCTTGAATTTTATAAACAATTTGATTTCACAGTCATTGCCAGGAATACACAACCTTTTACTTCTAAAGTATAAACATTTGACGAAATGTGAAACTAACAGATCTATACACAATAGTCACCATTTAAATTCAACAGAATCGTTCTCAAACAGTATTAGGGGTAAATTGTTTAACATAAATAAAACGTTTAGGTATACTTTCTTATGATTGTCAGTTTATACTCACACCAAAAGAGACATTTTATTTCGTATGGACGAAGAATGTGAACGGGATATACAGTTGGAAGTAAGCGTATAAAATGACAACAATTTTGTAACAAACTGCAATTTAGAAGTTGTAAGCCAAAGCATAGCAATACACTAAGTGTCATAATTTTCATCAAATTAAAATAAATCAATCGAGCCCTGTCAAGCAGAAGTATTTAGAAACATTTTTAAAATTACAAGCTCAAAGTCCTTTTTTGACGTCGGTTATGTATATCAACTCATAGACTAGAAGCTCAACACAGACTTCATTCAATCCAGACATATTTGCAACAATTTTGTCTCAAATTTGACTCTAAAGAGAAAGTACAATTTTAGACATCTGACTATACGATTGCATTGTTTACTTATCGTATATATGTATATATATAAGCAAGCTTACTTTCTGTGTTCATATTATATCGTTGACAAAAGGTGTTCACTCGTAAATATTTTTGACAAAATGTTTACTGCTTTTTAACTGTGAAATAACAAATACATTATCTTGCTCATCTTCGATTAAATATTCGGATAATCTATGATGCTGCTGTATCCGAAATGCAATGTAGACTGTATATAAATATATATGTTTTCATAAGAATGAATTTAAAAGTGTATTTATGAACGTATTGAAACACTATTTATACAGTTTTTAAAAGTTGAATCAGTGACAGATGAAAGTGAAATAAATTATAAAAATGAACGCTTTGCATTTCTCGACGCAGCGATGTCGGGTATGGCGTGAAGATGTGTGTTTCTTACACGGCTTGTACCCATCTTGTCTATGTTTTAGCGCCGTGGGTGAGCTTGTTAAAGTTTATATTGGTGGTATGATGTCAATGTAGCAGTGAGTGTTTGATCGCGGTGCCTAAGAGGTCCCCATAAAAAGCGAGTGTTGTGATGTTGGAGGTGGCCGTGCTCGCTCCCCAGTCGCCCGTGCCCCATGCTCTGCTCTAGATACACACTCCACCAAGCTTGGCAAACACATCATGTCTGGGACGGCCTCAAATTAGTCCGAATAAAATACAATTTGCGGTAGGCCTCCAAAGAGTGCCATTAACCTGCACCCAAGTTATTGTACCCGTTTCTTAAAATAATATATATTTTACTTCGCAAGCCTCTCTCCCCGCGGCACCCCTCCCCCAACTGAAGATCAGCTGCCGACGCCAAGACACATATCCAAAATATAACTCTGGGGCAGTAGCATCACATGGATAATTATAATCATTTACTGCAGGCAAGTTCTTCTGTCTGCCCGTCTGTTTGCGGTATGTATTATTACTACTATAAAATAACTCCAGTAAATGTTGTCAAGATACTTACGAAGTAAACATAAGGTTGTACATTCAAATCAAAATATCAAATTAGTTCCAAAGGTTTATTTCCCATTTTTCTCTAAGATCCACACTCCCTAAAATTCAACCGATATTTTTAATCTCAAGTTTTAAAATGTTTCAGAATAAAATAACATGTGAAAATAATGTTAACGCGGCATCGCAGTTTACACGCCGAGAAGTCTTCGTCAAAACTAAAACGGGAATGCCAGGAGATATTCATGAACCTTCGTCAAACCCAAAACAGAAATATCAGACTACATTGGTAAGTAGTTCAGTATAAGTACCATGCACCAATATTTTCTATTACATTTCCTGCGTTCGCAGTATTTAAAATACTAGTGGTTGAATGATACTTAAAACTGAAGTTACAAAACCGTTTACACCGTCATATCACTTGTTCCGTTTTAGGTCAGAGTAACATTTTGTGGGATTTTGAGTCCAATAAAAGCCGAGGGAAACCGGATGAGAATTTGTTTAAAGAATAAGGGTGTATTTTCAGAAATATTGCCACGACCAGGGTCTCATTTTATAAACAATTAGAGAAAAAATATTACACCACAAGTGCCAAACAAAGCGAAAATGAGTTTGTTAATTTCTCTTATATTAGATGTGGGATGGAAAGAGAGCAGATTGGCCGTCTTATCAGCAACTCGAAGGCTATGAATTACACCTCTCTCACGTAAATAGCACCGGGGATAATTTACACACAAGGGACTTGAATTTTAACCAAGGGATCTCTTTGAAGTCCCTACTGCCCTATTAACCCCAAGTTTGCCTAGCTTATTATTTTGACACCCATGTATAACAGATGCATTGTTATCTAAAATATCACCCAAGTCTTGTGTGTTCAGTTACATAAAGCTCAGCAGATGAAATCACTTCCAAAAAGCCATCTTGAAAAGATCAATTTCGGAGGGATGGTTACGGATTAGCTGTACACTTCACAACTCCACTCTTTTCCCAAGTATCGTCTTGTGATAAAGTTATTTGTTTGCGATACTCCGACGAAATATCTGTCTTTAAAGTTAGGAGAAAATGTGTGGAAAGACTTATGGACTGGGAAATACGCTTATCAGAAATCGAGAGACACACCGCCCTAACTACCGTTCAGAATAACGCTTACATTCAGAATTAAAATGTGGCCACAACAACAAATAAGTATTTCTCTTAAACCATTTAAAAAAAAAATGTCTTGTTTTGCAAATTTAGTTGAACAATCAGTGGAAAGATACATTCCTCGAAAGCGGAATGAATGCGATCTGTTATTGTCACAATAGAAAATAAATTTGATTAAAAAATTCAAAGCCAAAGACATACCTGATTTAAAACAGTTTTTGTTATGTTTGTCGATTTTTTTCTGTTGAATAGAAAGGGAAATTGAATTCACACTGAATCAAATTTTAAATGCAATCAGCTGGTTTACAAATTTTCAAGTCAACAATCTGCTCGGTAATGTAAAACGAGAGTTACATTTGAAGTGTTGACAAATGTCACAGCGAGGTGTCGACAAGGACAATGTGACTGGAGTTGATCGAAGTTTTAGTATGTAAATGTGTCTCGCGTTCTTGTGTATTGCGGAAATTGACACGGGTATGGCTTGTCAGCCATGCTTAGCAAACCCGATCATAGCGGCCACCTGCACCGAAAACCATGTACATTTCAGGGAATGTAAATTTCATAATGTAGGTTATATTTCACCTTCTTGAAAAGTGAAATATTTAATTAATATAAGATATTGACCTTCAAACCACATTTTAAAAATATATTGTTAATGTGTCGAAATTGAATGGTAATGTTTCCAAAGTGGCCTAAAATAGATTTTGATTGATTGCAATTGGTATAAAACAATAAGTGGGCTTACCTTTCATGTTTTTCAGTGCCAGTGTCTGTGTCGTTAGAGGCACTCCCCCCTCCGCCACTGTCAGGTCTGTAGATAAATATATAAAAAAATATTATTTTAATATTATTATTTGTCAAAAGAAAGACACACGATGTCATCATGGCTTATAAATTGGCATTATTTTCCGAAGTTCAGCTACAATTTAGTTTGAGGTAGGCGATTAATCGCTGGGTCATACATATACAAATATATTATTCTGTATTGGCAAAGGGCATGAAAGGGAGTATTGGCTCTTTGCAAGGCATAGATCACACGTGTTGGTATTGATATGTTTTGTTGTGTATCGAGTTGAACAACACCGGGTTTGTCGGTGTGCCACTTTGCTATAGCGCTGTGACACCTCCGATCAAACTTAACTGGAAAAAATCCCAAGAAGACTGCAAATATACAAACAACATACACTTTGAATTCTCACACCTTTACATCTCGACAGAGACGCTTTCCGTCGTAAACCAAAGGTGTCGGAGATTCCGCCTGGATTATATAAACACCCAATAAAGGTGTGTCGAGCCGCAGCGACGTTACATGCACATAGGTCCGTCGTAAACACAGGCTCCGAGAAATCACAGTTTAAAATATCCAGAATTGAGGAACTTGGAGCGTCAGCAAGCACACGTGAAGCTAAGTCCAGAGGTGGAAGTATGCAGGTATGTCCAGCGTTTAGCCTCCGTTGTGGTCAGTATACTCCAGTGTCGCCGAGAACATGATTCAAAACACGGGCTATTATCTGCTCAAGTCGGCATGGTTTGACAGATGATCACTGTGTTATGACCTGGTCCTTACGAATGGACACAATTCGCCATCTCATTGGAAGAAGGTTACGACAGATTGAAAAGCTATGTTCTGCCGCTCAGCTCACCACTATTTTATGATAATTAATGTTGTAGTGAGACCAGGTCCGAGCATGCGATTGGCGCGAACAGCATGCGACCAGTCGAGCAGTTTCGTCTAAAGAAATGCATACACAAATCGTGTTCGATTTATCAATTCAAAACCGCTGTGTTTTCTATGCTATTTTCATTTGGCATTGCTAATTTTCGAGGAGGTTTGCTTATCGCTTCGTTGCAAATGCCAATCACAGCCAACAGCATACTGGCGGCTGATCCGACACCAAGCATCAACAAATCATCAATCAATCAAATGACTTGTGTCGTATGGGAGGTTCTGATTGGCCGAAACGGGATGCGATGGGCGGGCTTAAATTCGCACTCATGGAGGAGGGCGGAGAGCAAGGCGGCACTGGTTTTCATCGCTTTGTTTTCGTCGACACGACCAAGTATTTGCGAGCGACAAGATCTGTACAGTGCCAGCGGGCACAAATGGTGCGTGTGTGATATTATTGAATATCATTTGCTCGGAACACTCCGAAGTCAATGGCGAGAAACCTTCACGGCCCGCCATAGTAGATGGGGGCCTGCATTGTGACTCATTTAACAAACACACTAGGCTGCGTCCTGTGATAGCAAGAACATCTATTACCGACAAGCCCTCTATGAGAGTTTGCTACCCTCAGTTCAGCAATTTCTATAGCTCGGCTGAGAATCCCCGCTGCTTCGTTTCACACCTATAAAGCGAATTAGCCCCCTTAGACGAGTAGTTAACTTTCACGTCAAGCACTTCTTCAGTCTGTTTTGTCAGCTACCCTTCACGAACAACCTGTTCACTGATATCTACTCCAGTGTCCACGTGAGCCACACGACCACGGACTGACCAGTAATGACCAATGGGAAATATAAGCACAGCCAGAGTAAAAACTTATATTTGAAAAATCACTTTATCAATGATGGTATGTCAATGATACGTCTGATGGCAAGGATACTTTAGATATGAAGATAACGATAGAATGTGCAAATGGACACCTTATGAAATGTCACTTATTAAGTTTTTACCTAACAATTGAGAAGAATCGAGAGTTCTTAACAGAGTTGTAAGGTTAATGAGCACATACATAAGACACGGGACACTATACTCCCTCGACATATGATAAAATTGCACTTAACATTACATGAAAACAAAGTTTACAGCATTAAAATATACTGAAAACTGCCGCGATGATATTGATATTTCAAGTTCATATTTTCAGGCACACTCATGTCAAAACTTCAAATTCGGATAATGAACTCTCTTCATCGAGTAAACAGTTATCTTAACCTAAAATATATATGTTGACCGAAATACATGAGGTTAGACCGAGACCGAGACACACATTTTTGCGGGTTGTTAACTCTTAAAAACGCACGCACACACATATATAAAGTGTGCAGATCATGTAGATGTATGGACGGACCGATTTAAATAACTTCAAGAACAACGTCTATTTTCCCTTGTAGGTATCTCGCATTTTGAAACACCAATAACGTTATAACGCAAACGTTCTGTTCATCTGCAAGTCAAACCACACTGTTTATACTAGTCTGTCTCCCAGACCTACAGCATACAAAGAAAATGGAGCCTGTCCAAGTCTAGATATTTAGCAAGTCTAGGATTTCCCACCTTTAGGGGCTCCTTTTCTGGTTTTTTTTTATATTTTAATATTTTCAGTAAATAATTTTTGTAGATTAAACTTATTTCCGGGACTAAATGTTAGTCTATGTTTGTACACTTGGATGGGGCTGAGGTTTTAAGTGTGCAACTATACCTTCACATTGGAATACTGAAACCTTGTTGTTGCCCACAAGAAGTGACAAGCCTGCCGGTGGGAAGTCCCTCACCCGATATTAAGTTAATAAGATTAGGGTGTAGTGGGACTAGATCTTACATATGGGCCCTGTTGCGAGATAGGCTTTATCTAAAGCAAATGCAGGCCTAATTCGGGGAATTTTATCATCACGAAAGTCTCTTGATCAAATAGATTTCTGACACCTGTTTTGGTCGTGAATTTGACGACAGAACCTCCCCATGAGCTCAACTATCGCGTCAGATTACTCGGCACACAGCGCAGATCTTGGCAGCCAAGTACGCCGAAGTCATTCCCGGGCTTTGTCGACTTAAGGATGCTGGTTTATCAGATCAGTATGAGTTGGAGGAATAGTCGCCAGGCTGGAGACAAGAATGTCTCATCCAGCTTCAACGTTTAGCCCGAAGTGGATGTGTTTGACCACAACTTATAAGGTTTAAAACCATGATGAAAAATAACCTGCTGCGGTTTCGTCACCACTTCTCCCACACGCACACACACATAATTCTCAGTCCTCAGAAAAGACACCTGCTTAAACATCAACATCCACGAGACGATTAAATAACTTCAAGCTTGAGTTACTAGTAATACTTACAATGTAGAATAAAAAACGCGGAAAATTATTTGTTTTCATGTTTTAATTACTTATATGTACCTTATGAACCATTATACGATTAATCCAGTGCTTTAAAACGCCCAAAACAAGGACACTTATAAATAAAGAAGTTGTCATCCATAAAATAACTCGATGTTTCTTAAGGACACTTATGTTCAGAACAATAATTAATGGACACCATCATTGCCACTGCAAAACGGTAGCCTGAAAATCTGAAATGCGTAGCAAACTGGCGGATGTCTGTATGGTCTGACCAATGGAAGATCCCAGATTCAATGTTTCATAGAAACTCTAAATGGATAGGCTGGACATTCATAAAGGAATAAGATTTATTGCAGTCAAATATTCAGTGACAGTTTAGGAAATGATCAAATACAACATAACCAAGGAAATGTAATCCCAAATAAAACAAATTATGCAGAATAATACCTATTGTTGTAGTGTATAGAGATCAGGAGCAAATCCAGGAT
>JAUELE010227636.1:0-12329 GCA_031471655.1 Diodora aspera | reverse complement strand
AAACACTGAAATTAATTTAATTTATAACTAGCAATCAGTCCTAGTACTCTCATATAAATATTAAAAAGACGAAAGGATCAAATTTGATCTATGCTTTTTGCTTTGCAATTGACTAGAACCGAAGCTGAGCCAAGTTGCACGTGATCCGAGTCATGTAACATGTCATCAGCAACATGAACGCCCAGATTTGTACAGCAAACTACGATTACAGCACGCTGTCATTTTAGGTCAATGGTCCCAAAAGTGTAATAATGATAATTATCTATACTTTAGGGTACAGGAATGAAGTTGTAGACTATTAAATTCAAGTAGAACGTCTTTGTAAAGTGAACGCGCACCATTAATGAGGAGTGGAAAAAATTTTCGATCACGTGATCTGCAAGTTGGGAGAATTTGAAGTGAAGGACGTAAGCTCTACTAAATTATGCACGATTTTTTCAGTCCATCTATCATTATTACAACATAAGAACATTGTGAGTGACTCAAACGTTTAATCGAATGTAATTAATATGCAATCTATTGACATTAAGAGCACACACGTAACAAGGCCCCTCAAACTTGTCTTTAAGGTATCGATAAATATTAACGGAATATGCAACTATATATGCATGCGTAGTAATAATGATATTTATATTTTTTTATTCTAAGGTGTACATGTGGTCACTGTCAGGTGATGGCAATGACCAGGAAATATGTGTGCGGCACTCAAAAAAGAATAAAAGTGGTTTTCTCAACGAGGGGTCCTTTGTAAATAAATGGATGAAAACACGGCTTACATTTTTATTTCCACCATTTGCAGCTACGCATCTTGCCCGCTAATATGTTGTTAGTTTGTACTTTGTTGGTTGTCCATTAACCTCCTCTTATCATTTGGTCTGCAACAGTGTAATTCGTGTACTTCTCTGTATAATTGTAATTGTTTGCATTAGTTATTGCATATACCACCTCTGCTACAAACTTAATTTAGGTAAATTTATGTTATGATGAATCTTGTTTTGGCGGAGGGCACATACAGTTAGACTGTATTGATTGAACGCTGATAGTCTGGTAGATTGACACTAATTTGTACAAAGTTCCAACGTCATGGTATTGTGACGTCACAATCTAAATGAGTAGGAATACTGTTTTGAGATATCTTTATTTGACATCACAAATGATGGAGATCTGTAAAGAAAAGGTAACACATGTTAGGTAATAAACGTAATCCTCTAGATGCCCCTTAAAAACAATACAAAACAAAACAAAAAGTGCTTCTCAAAATCACTGTCTGAGGAATATGAACATTATTGACTGTATGCTAAGTTATAATTACGTTTGTGTACAGCATTGAGTTGAGTAAGAACAGATATGGACCCACGTCAGCCACGGTTGGGAAAGGACATTAATCTCATTTGTTGGGAACATGTGGCAAACTATCTACAAGTTGGAAGCTATTTTTGTACTTACTGTATAAAAGGATTTGTAACAGAAACAACAATTACAGTGTTAATTACAGCTTCCTTGTTTTCTCGCTATGAAAGACAAAGCGGTGGCATTGTGGTTATTACAATGGCTTCGTCACAATAATAGCACGTGAACGGTGAGCTAAATATAGTGACGTAAACAGGGACTTGACATGCCGAGCGAATTCCGCATTCGAAGTCTGGTTTAGCTGGTCATCAATTAACAAAAAATATTTACAGACATAACCTGGTATTAAACACGGATATAAGTGCGGCGTAAATAAAGGGAAACTCATATTTTTTACAGGTAAGCTCCGCAAATAAATCTTAGGTGAGTAGAATATCGTATTTTTTAATTTTATTGTCACAACCGGGAACTTCCGGATCGGCAAGTGTCCGACCTTGTTGCCTGTGGTCGGACCTACATGTAGGGATGAGTTAGATTAAAAGGAGAGTACTAGAGAAAACTGAAACCTGACATACAGGAAATACTTATATTATTTGCAGTGTTGATAACTTCGCATTTCAATATACATAACGGCTCATCCTGCAAGTTGTCTGTTATTAATATTTGTAGTTGCCTCCCTGTGATTTCGTGACCTTTATAGTATGTACTGTCATGTCGTCCTGTCCTCGGCTGGACCCCATAGTGTGAATAGATCATTGATTATAGTTTATTGAGTGAATAGGAGCTTCAAGTGTAGTTTTCACAGTTTCTGTCATTACGATACGCTAACAACAAGATATTAATGCGTTGCGAAGGGATGTTTCTTCTAATTGGCAAGTAAAGAGACTGATTTTACCCGAACGAAACTTCTGGAGGTATCTTTGTCAGCGAGGGGAGAGAAAACTCCACCATCGCAAGTAACAAACTAAGAAAATACTGCCTAGAGTACAGTAATTCTGAAGTATTTAATACTTGGTCGGTTTAGTTCAGGTTGAAAAAAACACCATAGTTAGTGTTTACCACAAACAACACCACGCTCAAATCTGTTCTGATGTACATCACACTGTGAAACTACAATCTCCTGTGGTGTTTCTGCTTTAACTATACTTAAATCGCAAAACAAACACAAGTCCAGATAAATATGTACAAAACATGTATTCCGAGATGTTTGTTCAGTTTATGCATATATTTTGACATCAAACGTTTTGAAATCAGATGTTCGCGATTATTTGTGAATGTTCAACAATGAGTCAAGAAAATGTCAACAGTAATCTGGTCCGCGATGAGGAGTGATCAGTACCATGTATGCCCACCATTTGCATTCACAACAGCATCACATCTCCTGTACGTACATCGAATGGATAAGACGGTTGATGAATGCAATTGGGATGTATGGGTATGCCTGGGGCTATGGCTGGCTGAAATTCAGCTGTTGTTGGCCTTGGATGCACTTGATCAAGTCTTCTTTGGACCTCATCCCATAAATGTTCAATCGGATTTATATTGGGACTCATGGATGGCAAAACTGCAATGTTGTGCTGCTGTAAGTAGTGTAGCCCTAGCAGTGCATGGTCTCGCATCGTCCTGCTGGAAAGTGTGTTGCCGATGCCCAGCGAAAAAGGACACACCATTAGGTCGTAGGTTCTGGTCATTGTGGCGCTGAGCTGTTACACCTTTACCCCTTCCAGGACTTATATTCTGAAAGGCCACTGAGCCAGTTCTTTGATTGAAGCCATGCTTTCCTTTCCATGACACAATGATCTGCAAAATTTCGACATTTTCAAAACGTCAAAGCGTTTCGTTTGCAGTTCAGCATATTTTTAGGATAATACAAGTAGGCCTATGTTTGGAATGTTGGCATCATTTTCAAATTGGGGGGGGGGGGGGGGAGGAGGGGTTGCGGTTAAGGGTAATACCCGTAGGCCTGCTTATTTAGATCTGGATAAGTAAAACCCTACGTCAACTGAGCTCAAAACCCAGTCTCACCATGACACTGAGAGTATTCACAGACAGATAGATAGACTTATTTGTTCGTGAGGCTATGAGGCCCAGAGTACAATTCCATATGTACGATTTGAATGTAGACATTCCCAGAGCGCCATTTTCAAATGATAACAGATGGTACAATGTCACACAAAAGGTACCGTTCTGTATCTGTTCGACTCATCTGTACGTATATATCATTTGAGAGCCTTAAAATGGGCAATCCTTTGACATGTTTTCTTTTATTAACCATCTTGTACAAAAATAAACCCAGTCTAAACATTACACTCCATTGTTGTTATTACAGTGTGAGTAAGAGTATTCACACTATTATCGTCGTATTTGCATAATAAGCTGCAAACTACAAATGTAAGGTTAAATAACGTAATTAACAGTCAGAAACACAATCATCAAATGGAATAGATGGGAAAGGAAAGTATAAACCCCTTGGTGAGTTTATTACAAGATTGAAATGAAAGATTTGACACAAAGGTTTCACAGAAGTTGTAGAACCCACAAAACTAATTCGCTTATAATATGTGTCATTATGAACATTTCATGTTTCCGTTATCTCGTTCACACAGGTTTTTGCAGACCAATTATCAAACAGATACGTGACATTTATTACATATAGATCTTACTGTACGGATGTAAAATGAAAACCTCAAACTTTATTATGGTCATACTTTCCTCTTGTATTCAGTGAAAATCCAATCAATATTTTACTTACATGTACTGTGTCGTAGAAAGCAATATTCCACAAAAAACAAACGTAAGGTTAAATAACGTAATCAACATTCAGAAACACTATCATCTAATGGGATGGATGGGAAGGGAGAGAATAAACCCCTTGGTGAGTTTATTACAAGACTCAAATGAAAGATTTGACACAAAGGTTTCACAGAAGCTGTAGAACCAATTATGGTCATACGTTTCTATTGTATCCAGTGAAAATCTAATCAATATTTTACTCACTTGGTAGTATTCATGCTCAGGCTGAAAAATACAAATGTAAGGTTTAATAAGGTAATCAACATTCACAAACAATATCATCTAATGGGTTATACGTGAAGGCAAAGTACAAACCCCTAGGTGAGTTTATTACAAGATTGCAACGAAAGATTTGACATCAAGGTTTCACAGAAGTTGCAGAACCAACAAAATTCATTTGGGACTGATGCTAGCAAGCACTATGGAAGCTCAACGAAAATTATTTTATGTCTTTCAACTTTGATCCAAATGATGCTGAAAGGACATCAATATAAGTTTCAGAGAGAAGGTTAAACTCTGCAATAATCTATAGGCTTCAATACTGCAAATATCATTTGGCGACGAAATCCCAAGCAACGTCAAATACCGATGTATACCGTAATGGAGCGTAATATGACATTAATGTGCAGGGACATCAATATGGGACTCAGAGAGGAGAATACAATCCACTATCACTGAGCATATCGTTCGTTTATTAATGAGCATAACATGTGTCATAACAAGCATTTCATTTTTCTGTTATCGTCTTCACACTGGGTATTGCAGACCAATTATGAAACAGAAACGTGACATTTATTACATATCATTTATTACTGATCATACTGTACTGATGTAAAGAGATAACTTGAAATATTTTATGGTCATCCGTTTCAGTTGTATCCAGTGAAAATGCGATCAATATTTTACTTACTTGGCTTAATTCATATGGTCGCTGAAAAATACAAACGTAAGGTTAAATAACGTAATCAACATTCACAAACAATATAATCTAATGGGTTATATGTAGAGGCAAGCACAAACCCCTTGTTGAGTTTATCCCCGTAAGGCCCACTGTTGCAAATATGCAGCATGTCAAGTGCTAGCGGACTGAACAATCTAGACATGATACGTTTTGCTTTAACTGTATATTTGAACATTGTGTTACAACTAGGTAACAGTATTAAAACGCATTGTGATGTCATTAGATAGGAGGACAGAGTCAAAAGTTTGTTGGTAGCAAACGAACACGGGGTTCTACAGATCATGGTTCCGCCCCCGTTCTGTAGGAAAGTCATTGCTATGGCGCAGATGATAGGCTAGCGGGTCATTTAGGAATTAAAAAGACTCATGATAAACTTTTCCACCATTTCTATTGGCCGACCATGAAAAAAATATATAAAAGTCTATTGCAAGTCTTGCGATGTTTGTCAACGGGTAGGGAAACCGAATCAACCCATCCCCAGTTATTCTTTGCAACCTATTTGTGGTATGAGTGAACCGTTCAGTAGGGTTATAATTGACTGTGTGGGCCCTTTACCTGTGACTAGAGTGGGAAATGCCTATCTGTTAACGGTGATATGCTCCTTCACGCGTCAAAACCCGAAGCATTGTGAAAGCTTTGATTAAGTTTTTTACTTTGAGGGGGTTGCCCAAGGAAGTTCAGTCAGACCAAGGACGGAATTTTATGTCACATACATTCCGTGAGGTTATGCATGAACTAGGTACGCATCAAACAGTACGCATCTAGTTTTTTACCACCTTGAAACTGAACTCAACTGGTACACACACAACAAGTACTTTTCACAAGCAACAGTAATTGCTAAAATTAGTGTCATGAAGATGCTTTACCATTATTTACATTAGCCCGTTTTGACATTCTTTTCATTTTGTAAGAGAATATCAAATCAAATTTCAAAGTACATGTATTTCTGACAATTTCCATTTTTTTAAAAACGTGTTGTATGATGATACCTAATGTCACTGGGTATGTCAAGTCACAAAGGCCCTTTAATCAGTGTATGTTTATTGAATGTGTATTGAGTATTGGTATTACATCATGGTGTGTATTTGGACATTCCAACGTAGCCTATCAAATGGTCCCTCATGAATGCCATTTGCAGTAGTTACTGGTTTTTAGACCAACTGTCTGACCACTACACTTATTTTAAAATTTAAAAAAATTTGTTTTCTCTAAAAAGATGTAAGTTTTACAAGTTTGGAAATATGATTATAAAACTAATTAGTAGTATGGTGTAATTTCCAGTTGACCAAAATTGAGATTTTTTAACATGGTACCCCAGTGACGTCAATTTCTTGGGGTACTGGGTTCAAATGCAACCCCACCCCAGTTTACGTATATTTATAAGATACAAGGTACCAAGTTTTAATATTTGACCAATATGTTTTACATATAGTGGTATGATATTGTACTCAAAAATGTATTGTAGCATTGCACGTTGAAAGGTGTCAGTGTCCAATTCACCTTTTGGACCAGTGTTGTCTGTTTTGACGCCAACTTCGGCCCTGCAATTGCTGTGTGGGAAGGCAACAGAAGAGAGTCTATGGTGTACACCCCATGACTCGAGGAACTGTCTTGTGTTTGAGGCTGTAAATTCTGGTCCTCCATCAGATGAAAACTCATCAGGTATGCCGAAGGTCACAAATGTACAACGCAAGCAGTCAATGAGACCTGATGCACCCTGTGATGCTCTTTCTACTATTGGCCAGTTTGAGTATCTGTCAACGATGACTAGGTAATTACTACCTTTGTAGTGGAAGTAGTCAGCACATACACACTGGAATGGGTAAAGGGTGTAGATGGGAGGTGTGGGTGGTGAACTGGGCTGGGATGGAGCCATTCTGTTGCAGTGGTTGCATTTACTTCTGAGGAGAGAAATGTCTGCTGTTATCCCAGGCCAGAATATGGACTCTGCTCTCGACATCATGGAGGTCACACGCTGGTGTGCTGAATAAAGTGCAGATAGAATGTCTTGTCTGAGGGATTGGGGTATCACGATCCTGTCCTTGTATATGACAACTCCATCAACAGTGGAAAGATCATCGTGAAACTGATGGTACACCTGTATCGGTTTGGGTAGGGAATGTCTGAAGTCTGGCATTCCAGCTTCTATCAACAGCACAAGCTGGAACATATCTGGATCACTCGACTTTGCAAAACGGATCTTGTCCAAAGTGACACACTCCGACGTTGTGATCGATGATATGGCAGAAGAATACATGGCAGATTCGGATGTCTGATCTTCAAGTGGGTATGGTGTGCAGCAGTCCCTCAAATCGTGAGTTTGAGAGATGTTGATTGGGGAGAACACAGATGGTATGCAGGACGCTGATGCAACATCATCAACCAACTTCATGTGGTCTGGGTGCCCTATCGGGTGTCTGGATACTGTATCTGCCGCTTTGTGTTTTGCTCCAGGAACATGTAGCGTTCTAAACCTTTTCCTTGAGATTTCTCAGGCGTGCATTAGGAATGTTCTCAAGGGATCTGTCTCCAAATATTTTCAGAAGAGGCTTGTGATCCACAGCAACAATGAGGTCGTGGCATCCGAGGACGAACTATCTGGCCTTTTCAAGAGCATCAGCGGCTGCTAAGGCCTCCCCCTCCACAGGCGCATATCGTGACTCAGCTGCACTGGTGAATTAACTACCTACAAGAGTTATTTGCCATCCATCCTTGCAGCAAAAAGGAATGGTTTTGGCACACGCACAATGCTTCTGGAAGAGCCAGTATCCAATGCCGTGTTTGGACCAATCAGTGGCAAGGCATGTGGGTTTGGTCTGGTCAAAGATTCTCACACCTTTCTCTATCTCATTGACGATAATAGCCTTTGATTCCTGGAATAGATTGTCAAGGTGGTCGGTCCATTGGAAGGGGGATCCTGGTTTGAGTAGCTGACGAAACGGATGCATCCGCACAGTCATGCTGAAGGCATAGGATACTTGATTGATGAGGCCGAACCAGGATCTCATGTCCGTGATGTTCTTGGGTGTTGGAAATTCAAGGATAGCTTGCAAGTAACGTCTGCAAGGTCTGACACTGTCTGAAGTAACTTCAAATCCCGCAAATTCCACGTCATCCTTGGCAAAGACGAACTTCTCTGGGTTCAATACAATCCCATTTCTACCACATGTTTCAAGCCAGTGACAGGCTTGAAAGAAACTCTCCTGTATATCATTTGACCACAAGAGGGTGCCGTCGATACATTTGGTTTTGTGTGGTATGTCTGCGACTATCTCATCAAACCTTCGTGTATAGCCATCCCCTGAGGCAATGTAACCTTGGGGAGCAGTTCTGTACCTGAATCTTCCCCATGGAGTGATGAAGGTGATCAGGTGTCTGTCCTCTACGCTGTGGTAGCCATTCCATGCATCGAACACTGTCTTCTTGGTATTTTGTGGAACTGAGCGAGCTTGGTGGAATGGAAACTGTGTGTGATGTGTTTCTCTGCAGGCGTGGGCATTGAGTGCTTGGAAGTCAACTGTGCGTCTTGGCTTGCCATTCTTCTTGACACAGACAACCATGCGATGACACCATGTGACACGTTTCCCAACTGGCACTGGCTCTATGACGCCCAGTCTGATATTCTGGTCCAGACCAGCCTTCACTTCCTCTTCCCAATGGAGAGGTACTGGGACTGGAGTATGACGGGCTACTGGTGTGGCTTTTGGGTCAACAATAAGACTTAATGGCAGTCCAGCCATGTGCGGGAGTGGTTGATGTATTGAACGCACTGGCTTTATATCGGTCAAGTAGGTATCGCTCAAGATTCTCCCAAAGGTCCTCAGTTGCTGGATAGGGAATTATGTCTGGAGGTGGATGAGGTTGTTCACGTTTAGGACACTCGCATCCATTGATTGGGCTATGGTCTGCCTTTGTCTGGGGTTGCTTGACGTTGTCACTGATGGAACTTGTGTTGATGTTGTTTTTGCTTCACCGATGATAGGAAAGTTTTGTGTGATCATGCCGAGGGCTGCACAAGCGTCACGACTAAGAAACAGTCTGTCGGCGCAGTCAGTCACGTACACAACTTGACGAGTTTCTAATACAGCACCATCAGGACACTGACCAGACAGTCTAAGGGTCACAGCTCCAAGAATGTTAATGCCTTTGCTGTCAGCTGCATGCATCTTCATTGTGACAGGAATGAGACAACGCTCAGTGAGGCTGAATTTGTGAATATCTTTGAAGCCCGCAAGACAACTCTGACATCCTGTGTCCGCCATCGCAGGTATACTTGTTGATCGTGCTTTGGAAATCAGGTTTGATTGGAATCCAAGGTGTTCATAATCGTCTTTGACAGCTTTGATAGTCACTTTGATGAAAGGCTGTGGCTGAGAGGCTTGTTTAATCCAGCCTTGTGTGAGGCTGTCATAGAGGTGGTGATCTAGGGAGAACACTTTCCTTCCATAGTTAACATCAAAGTTTGTTGCAGCACAGAGAGAGTCAAAGATGGCACCCTCTTGCTCAGTTGATCTGGCGCTGTCTGATGGCTTGGACTTGTCTTTGCTCCTACACGTCGATGTAAAGTGGTGATTGCGCTGGCAGATATCGCATTGGGAACCATAGGCAGAGCATTCCCTCTTCCTTGTCAGAGGGTGAACCCGAACACCATGTCCTCGTTTGCCGCAGTATAGCCAAATGTCGTGTTTGTCGGCCTTTTTGAGGAGGGTCCTGTTGACATTTTTATTGCGACGATAGGAGCTACTGACTGCCAAAGCCCCTTGAGTATCCAGCAGTTTGGATGCTGATCGTTTGCCGACCTCCTTGGCTTCAACAAATTGGAAGACATCTTCAAGTGTCATATCTTGATTTTTGTCCCCAAGAAGGTCAAGTTGTATCTCAGGATCGCCAAGCCCTTTAGTTAGGACGTCGTGTAGTATGGCATCTGTGTAATTGACATCTTGATCACAGCGTGGGCACTTAACGATGAATTTGCAAACACCTGCTTGACCGTGTAGGCGAGCACCAAAGGAACGAACCGTTTCATCGCGATCCTGGGTCATGTTGTGGAGAGTAACACGGGCAACCATTGCATTCTCTTCCCTGACTGCAAGTCTTTTTAGCTGTCTACTGTGACTTGTCTACGAGTGATCCACCAGCTGAACGAGTAAGGTCACGGCGTAGTGACTCATCGCAGCATTCAGGCAGTTGAATGACGACCTCTTTGCCTGTGATCTGTGTTGCCTCCACATAATCATGCCATCTAGATGTGAAGTAGGTCCAGTCTTCACTAGTGCCAGATGGTTGGTCGCTTGACTTTCTCCACCTTATTGTTTGTATTTTGAGCTGTACTGTGGATGGTTGCATGGGTTGTCAAGAGGGCGGCTACGATAGCGGCGTCAAGGGCCTCAGTTATACAGTCACAAGAGGGCATTGGGCATTTTACTCGAGGCATATTTAGTGTCTGTTCAAGTTGATGTAGGTCAGACTCAGTAGTCAATTTGGAAAGGAATCTCCATCATAAATGAGTAGGAATACTGTTTTGAGATATCTTTATTTGACATCACAAATAATGGAGATCTGTAAAGAAAAGGTAACACATGTTAGTTAATAAACGTAATCCTCTACACGTCTTCGAGGTAGTGGAGGGTCTTCTGCAATGTTGAACAGTGCAAATTCATCCGACAGTTGCGCATAAAGACCGTAACAGCATAAATATGGGTGCATGTTCGAAATGTTATGGTTGAAAGTTAAAACACGTGACTGAACAAGGCCCTGGCTGTGGCAGAACCATCGTCGAAATCCACGGTATAATGATTTGGCCACCTTCCGTCATCATACCCTGGAATCACTCCTATTCACGACGATCGTCTCGATGCGGCGTTTTGACCAATCATTCAAGCTTCCATAGCAAAAGCTGGCGTCCAATCATGTGGCACGTCTCTCCATAACAAAAGCTGGCGTCCAATCATGTGGCACGTCTCTCCATAGCAAAAGCTTGCGTCCAATCATGTGCTGCTTCTCTCCAACAATCGGCGAAGGAAAGACGTTATGTGTTTAAATTTATCAAGAGTTACTTCTCGTGCAGTGAGTGCGACATTTCATTGGTTGCCTATACTTAGCAGATTTGGACTTTCCTATACACAAAACGATTGGATGGTGAATAGGAGTACATCCAGGGTATGGTACGCGCGTTGGCGAACTTATTATGCCCTTGATTTCGAGGATGCGGTAGAACATGCAATATCAGACACGTGGTTCGAGAAGAAGAACCGTGACTCCTCCTGGATAAAAAATTCTAGTCTGTGCCGAGAGATGGGTGGTACGGATATAGATTCAAGTCTGTGCTGAGAGGTGATTAGTAAAGATATAGATCCAATCTTTGGCGAGAGGTGGTTAGTAAAGATATAGATTCAAGTCTGTGAAGAGAGGTGATTAGTACAGATATAGATTCAAGTCTATGCCGAGAGGTGATCAGTACAGATATAGATTCAAGTCTGTGGCCAGAGGTAAATAGGACAGATATAGATTCAAGTCTGTGCCGAGAGGTGATTAGTAAAGATATAGATTCAAGTCTATGCCGAGAGGTGATTAGTACAGATATAGATTCAAGTCTGTGCCGAACGGTGATTAGTAAAGATATGGATTTAAGTCTGTGCCGAGCGGTGATTAGCACAGATACAAATGTTGTATTTAGTGACCATAATGAGTGTTCAAATCTTGAACAACGTGGAACGAACAGAACAACTCTCATTGCAACTGCTTTGGAAGGTCATCTTTTTATAATCTTGTATGATCTGCAGGACCCTGGATAAGATAATCAACTGTTTTGTTACACTCTTAGAATCTATAATGGCCATTTTACGAGAGCCTGTTATGCTACATAAAGACGCTTTCCATCAAGCTAGTGAAACGTTTAGACAGTTATATGGCCTGCTGCAAACTTCCAAACTCTCATGTAAGACGTATTCTGGATTCATCGTCACCGGGTAGGCCCCCTACTGCATTATAAATTACAGATGTTGCAACATCCTTATCCGTTATGGCCAGTCATTGTGCTGTCTTACTCACTGCGAGCATCAGAGTTGCTTTATGAAAAAGAAATTAACTTTCTGGAATTTGAATGAGATTCTGGATATTTCCAATGGCACAAGTTGTGTGTGTGTGTGTGTGTGTGTGTGAGGGTGTGTGTGTGTGTGTGTGTGTGTGCGTGCGTGCTTGCGTTCGTGCGTGTGTGTATTTATGT
>JAUELE010227625.1:0-12330 GCA_031471655.1 Diodora aspera | reverse complement strand
TGCACAAAACATAGCAAAACTGCCACCAAGAATAAAACCTGATCCAGGACAAAATACACAATTTTTTATTTCCCTTATTTTCAGGGATTTATAATTCCGATACAAACAAGCTCTGCTCACCCTAAGCCAGCTTTTAGCTGCAGTTTATCAAGCAGATACATGTAACTTACAAATGCAAATTCAACTTATTTTCTGTTTTGAACAGTTTACTGAAGTAGGCCTAAACAGATAGACTATATCATCTAGCTGTGTGGTTATTCACCGAGTGCAAAAAGAAATTTAATATTTATCTAAAAAGGGCCCAAATAGTTTTAAAACTTCAAAACAAATTAACTGAAAATTTGCCCAAATGTTTTCATTGCAATGCATGAGCAAATTTTGACTTAAATTTCAAAATGATTTTTAATCTCACAAAAAACTGCTGCTGACCTTGACTGAGTTATTACACTGGTGTCGTTTCTCAAATCTGCTACTTGCACAAGAAATCAAAGGTGACACACTTGTGTTTTCTGACATTCTATTTTTAACCACAAAGACGTCTAAATGGCTTTGGTATTCAGCGGTTCCCATAGGTTATTGAACTTTGGTTTAGAGTGTGATGCTTTGGGGCCATAGCTTAAGTGTCACTGTGTTTTCGCTCCTCCTTGAGACGATGCACTGCCTCATGGGTAAATTTGAACAGCCATATTTAACCTTGGCCAAAGTCCCAACATGAAAGCTTTGGTAAGCCTTGTGCAGGAGTCTAGAACCAAGAGAGACTATGGGATTAACTTATTTCATTGGGCAACAAATTTCAATTATTTCGCTTGGACATTATCCAGCTGCTGGTTTAATTGAATTATACAAAAATAACTAAGGATCATTGTAACTTGCTTTTTTGGCACAAGACAAAAGGACCAAAAAATAAACAGTATTAGAATACATTTATATCTGTAGGAAATGGCTGACATGGATAGCATGAATATTTCGTGCATCTGGCAAAAGCACAAATTTTCCCACACCACACCTTTCCTCTCTGAAAGTCATCAAAGATACATTAAGTGTCAATGACATTACCCTGGTTTTAAAAAACCCCAGTAAAACACATAAGTGGATCTAGGATTTTGGAAAAGGGGTGGAGAATAGTGCTATTTGAAAACAAGGAAAGCTGCAGACTGCAAAGGTTCTCTAGCTAAGGCAGTTTAATATTAATAAAACTTAGCTGAAAAAGGGTGCGGATCTGCCTATGAAACATGTATCACTTCAGATTGCTAATTCTGAAAGCTTAACTTTATGCTGTACGCCAGAAATGAAACCTTTCAGAAAACTGTTTCACTGATGTATAATATTCATAACCGAAGCATTCCAGGCCAATCAAAATGGATATGGCATCTTCATGCATACAGCGTTTACCCAAAAACTACTTGTAATGCCAGAAAAAAAGGAGCACCTGGGAGCTGGATAAAAAAAAACTTACATCTTACATTCAAGGGTGGCATCCAGACTGGTAAATTAAGTCATAAATGCTGGTTGTATGAAATAGAAGTTATATTATTTAAAGGTTTTGTAGAGTTTCTTTATTGATTTTAAGATGCAATGGCAGTATGTATCAGGGACTAGGAAATCTTTAAAAACCTTGCTTGCCCAAGGGCAGGTATGAGTGCAATTTTACTTGCCCGATTCCAAACCTGGCTCCCTCACTTTTCTAATTCAAGAATCGATGCCATAGTGAACCTGACCCCGGGCATGTTGAATTGGCACTTTTACTTGCCTTACTTCAGTTTTCCACTGGACCCAGGCATCGGGCAATGGGATTTAATAGCCCCTTAATATGAAGGCACTGTTGGAGGGAATGGGCATGGTTAACTTACAGCAGTAACATTGGTTTTGTATGATGCAATGCCATTTGATGTGCACATTAAATCTGTAGGGCTTTTACCCTGTGGAGCTTCTGGGAAGTGGTGTGATTTCACCGAGTCAGAATTGGGCCTCAGTAACCTAATGCTTGTCATACAAGGCGACTAAAATGGTGATCTTTTGTTTTCACTTTTCTTTCTGGTGATCCCTTTTATGAACTATGAACTTGCAATGTAAAAACAACATTTGAACTCAACTGTAGGGCATTTGGGGTAAGAGTGGTGTCATCTTGAAAGAGTGAGTGATTTGGGGTTTTACGTGGTTTTTGGCAATCTTTCAGTCACATCACCACATTCTCACCAACTTCACTTCGGTGTCGGGGCTCCTGTCACTTCGGGCGGGACTTGAACCACAAACGCCAAAGCTGGCAATTTGCTGGGCTAACGCACTAACCACTGCGCCATCCCGGGCCCCTTACGTCTTGAAAGATGTCAGGCAATGGGATTTCCTAGCCCCTGTATATTCACTCATAATGTCCTCTTAATAACTGAACATGTATTTTGCACGTATAAAACAACTAATATGACACTTCATGTATCTCTAATGAACACTTCTCTGGAACCACCCATGCAGCAAAAAGGCCAGATGAAAGTAACAACCAGAGTGAATCAGTTTTTGCTATTCTATCCGTGCTCATATTGTTTTTAAGTAAGTATACAACAAATCTCTGTCATATTGGTGCATTGAAAATGTTTTTTAGAAGTTTGAGCTTAAAGTATATCTCAGTGTGAAGTACCTTCACCAGCACTCCAGTTAAATCAGCCTTAAATCTCATTGTTACTTTTCACTCCAATGGTGTCCGATATGTTTCAGTCAGCTTAGTATCTCTGGATACGGACCTCTATTAGTCAGCAATTCCTTTACAAGATTTTGTATCTATATTCATATTATTCAGCATCAAATAGCATTAATCATGGTGCTATCATTGGAAAAACATTTAATGATTAACCATCATGGTATCACTGACTTAATTTTCAAAAGGAATGTAGAAAAATGTATTGAAACAATTGGAGGGTCAAAATGCAGTATGATTGGATAAAACAAAATAGTTTTCACTCAAACTATTAAGTGATAAATGTTTAAAATTTAGAAACCAACTTTCATGGAACTAAAGTACACCAATTTCTAAATGTCAAGGAACTTTCATCAGTGGTCACCCATTCTGAACACTAGTGGTCAAACTCAAAAGACTTGAAAAGGATAGTTGGAATAGGGCCATCCTTAAAACAAAATATGTTTTGTTTGACCATGCCCAGCCAGCACTGAAAACATTGGTTAAGTAAGTACTGGTGGGTAATATGTTTTTCTTAAAAAATTGTGAATGTTTGATTTTATCCAAAAATAATAATGCTTTCTTCGGTGAACATAACAGTTTCATCCAATGTAAAAATATTGTGATGAAAAAATAATCTTTCTAATTTTAGTGCTGACAAGATGCACCAGAACAAAACCATTTTTAAAAAAACAATTTAAAAAATATGAAAAAAAATATGTATTTGGAATTCAATGCATTTTTGGATGGGTCGGTCAGGATAGGGCAAACGAATAGATTTATATCATAGCCTTACGTGTTTTTAAACTGTACTGATTCTAACACTACTTCTGCTTGAATCTAAGGTTTACAGATTCAAAATGACTTAATTTCCTCGTATTGCATACTGACTTACCCTTCACAAGTTATTATTCCGTAATGAAGACCAGTTGCCCTGTCGTTGCAGATGGCACAGATCATTTGTTCTTCTGGTTCTGAGTCATACTCTTTGTGTTGTTCGTCTGATGACCGGTCATGTGGTCGAATGTCCTTTTCACTCAAATGACCACTGTACACAAATTTACCATGGGTATAATGGGCAATAAAGTCTTGTTCTTTGGAGAATTTTTCACTACTGGACAGTCTCTTGCTGTCTTTAGAGGAATCGCAGTTATTTGCTTTTTGTTGATTTCCTGCAGAGGCCATAGTACAATGACCATCGTTGGCGCTGCTTGGGAAAGTGAAAATTGGAATATTTTTGTCCATCACATTGGTTCCATTGTTGGGAAACATGAAGCCAGTGGGTGGAGCTGCAACAAACATAGGAGTAGACATATTAGGTAGTGATGCTGGGACAACACCAGGCATCGTCCCTACAACAGGGATGAACCTCATCCCGGCATGAACAAGCCCTGGTACCTGAGACATACCATGATTTTGTAACATGTTCAGATATGCTGGTGGGAAACCAAAATATGTCATTCCCACTGGTAAGTTCTTATTCTGCCCCAAGGAATCTGAGTTCGAGACTTGTTGTGAACAATGTTCTGTGTTTCTTGTGTTATCATCATACGAGATCCTAGATGTTTTGAAAGGAGGTTCATCAATGCTTCTTCTGTCACTGAAATCGCTGGCTCGGTCGGACATGTACGCACTATCTCCGCTTTCAATACTAACTTCGCTCTGCCGATCACAATCAATGGTATCGTGGACTTTCATGGCTGTAGAATCTTCACATCCAAATATCTCCTGCACACGTTTCCTTTTAAGTTTAAGGTCTCGATACATACTTGGTGCCTGGTACACGGACCTGTCTACCCTACTGGTCTCCAATGGAAGATGGTATCTGGTTGGCATAAAGGCTGTCATCTGAAAATAAAACAATTTTTGTAAATATAAGGTGCTTTCATGACTTCATGCTATAAATGAAATTAGAATGAGTGAGTGAGTGAAATGGATTTTGATATTGCAGGAGGCAATATTTCAGTCATAGCACAATGTGATGTGCAAGATGCACATCAGGAAAAGGGACAACACAGGATCGATAGTAAGAAGTAGAAGCAAAAGATCCTCATTTTAGACGACTGTTACGTCAAGCATGAGGATACTGGGGTCCTATTCTTTCTGATGTTAGAGCGACACCCCCGGAAACCCCACGAGGTAAATTAAAATGAAGCCTCAACAGTAGACAAAACTCGCAAAAAAAGCTGAGCTGCCGACTCTGTGAAATGACCAAGCAAATCTCAACAGTACTTCTTCTACAGTATTTTTAAACATATTACACAAACAAGACCATAAGCCATGACAGAACATGTGAAAACAACAGCTGTTAATAACTTCCTAATATCAATACCTGAAAAACAAAAAAACATTTACATCGTTTTCTCTGTCAATCCAATGTTGTCACACATTTTTCAAACTGTATCATAGAAACACTTCTCGTCTAACTTGGTTCATACATACTGGTATAGCAAATATAATGAACATTTCTACTGCTTCGACTTCATTCCACCTCAGAGTTTGTTAAAATTTAATCTCTGCATAAAAAGAAACTCAGAAATTAAATCTCAGGATTTTTGCATTTGTAAAACTCAAGTCACATAGATAGGTTGCATATGTTTTTATTATTTGAAAGTCATGTCAGTAGAATTGATGTCTTGGAAACAGATTGTCGATCTACCTTTCTCAGTTATAAGACATGAGGAAGACTGCTACAATGTATCCCCTCTCCCACCACCTTCCTCTAAAATAAGATTTATTATAAAATAACAAAGTCCTACAATGTGTATTAATTTGTAAAACAAAAACTTGAAAATAAGATTTAATTATTATAACATAAAGTCCTACATGTATTAATTTGTAAAGCAAGAACCCTAAAATAAAATTTATTATAACATAACCAAGTCCTACAATGTGTATTAATCTGTAAAGCAAAAACTTTAGTACTTACTGCCATTATATCCTTTTAGAATTGAGACCAGTCTATGAACTGACTATCCACATTGGTGTTACCCTGACGAAGTTCAACTTGACACTGACCAGAACTCTGTCAGTACAGTGGAATACACCAATCGAAATTCACCTTGTCAGGGCGGTGGCGGAAGGAGAAATGGCTTGCTTAATACCGTAACCGTAAACATGAACAAAAAGCCACTTTGTTGTGACCAAGATGGAAGGCCACATGAATGCAAGTTAAGCAAACACTGGCCAAGACCTCGAAATCCTTTGCTTCTAAACATAGTGACACACAACTATTCCGGAGATGTTGACAAACGACAACAAACGACCTCCAAAACAACAAATCGGTGACCTTCAATCAATGGGCATCCCCTTTTGTCAACAACATGGGGCGGGTGAGAGCCAAACTGCTACAGCAAGCAAAGGTGGTGTCTTTTATTTGACAGACTTGGCACTGTACAGCTGGCCAGGTTCCTTTAAGTCAATCACGCTATTTTGACTTCTTCTTAGACACCTCCAGCAAAGTCAAATATAGCCAAGTCAATAATTACAGTTAACAAGGTTAATGTGTGAACCTTTTCTTGTAGCCTACCACTATATCTCCAGATAGGAAAATAACTCAGATCTCCTCAACAATAAACTTTACTGAATTTTATTTCACTGTAATTAAGACTACACGGCATCCCTAGCTTCTATTGCTGATAGCAAATAAACTCAAACCCTGGCTTGTATTGCTGACCCCTGATATATCCACATTATTATTGCTGACCCCAGAGTCATCAAACCCTTCTATTGCTGACCCCAAATATATCCATACTATTATTGCTGACTCCAGATATATCCATACTGTTTTTTGCTGACCTCCGATACATCTAAACCCTTCTATGGCTGACCCCCAATATATCCATACTATTATTGCTGACTCCAGATACATCCAAACCCTTCTAGCTATTGCTGACCACTGATATATCCACATTATTATTGCTGACCCTAGATATATCCAACCTTTGGTAATGGTGTCTCCATATTTATCCAAACAATGACATCGCTGACCTCACATCAAAAAGTATTTAACCCTATAGAATTGCTGACTCCATATATATCCAAACTCTATTACTTCTCATCTCAGATATATCCAAATACCATTTGCTAAGTTAGCCCAGATACATTACTGCAAATACACCACAGACCAAGACTACAATCTCCATGACAAACAAACAATATCAACTATATATATATAAGTACCGGTATATATTACATAAATTCATAAATCACATGCCATACAATCTGCACAAATGTGCCTGTGTTACAACACACATACAGATGACATAACTGTTGCTATAGTAACACAATAACAACACCTTTCTTTCACACTTGAAGAAAGTAAACACTAATCAGGTAGATCTTAATAATTTATAGTAGTCAGAAGGACCACCACCCGCTAACATCTGGTGATCAGTCTGAAATTTTGGTGGTCACACTGACACTGACCAAGGTGTGTAATTCTACATTATTTTACAGCATCCAAATGTGTTGGGTGATCGAACAGACACCCACTGTAATGTACAGTGGTGACCCTTGTCGTTTGTCAGGTGCTTATGGGTCACCGGAGGATTACCCTTAAATAGAACAATGCTAATATTAGAAGATTGCTAGTCAGTCTCACAGATCTTGTAATTTGCTTTTATTTAAAAAGACTTGGCAAGTCTAGAGAAGTTTTAAATTAAAAGGATATCGGATTACAGGTCTAAAATGAAGAAACTCAAGCCTCACTTCAATAAATGTTCTGTATTTCCTCTGAGTGCAGGGAATCTTGTAAGTGCCGGCCTGTTATTCAAGCACCAGATCACGAGCTTCTATTAACGTAAGTGCCTGACGGGCCTATAATAAGCACAGGTTGCCTGATTAAAAAAATGTCTCCCTGAATAAATGGGCATGGCATGATAGTTTTTGACACAGCAGTTGCATACAGTTATGTTATAGTCCTGAGAGGTGGCCCAAACCATCAGCTGCGCCAGCTCCAGCACGTAGCTGAAAAAATAAGCGCCACCTGAGAGCTTATTAGAGGACACATCGCATATTTACTCAAAATAATATAAAAGAGAGAACAACTAAATTTCAGAAACTATAGTTGGTCAAGGACAGTGGTTCTCAAACTTTTTTGCCTAGTGCACCTTTTTTCCCCATATGTAAGAGCGTCATTCCTCCCTTTCTAATATTGTCCCATGCAAAAATGCATTCCAAATAATATAGATATCATCTGTGGTCCCAACATGACATCCTGTAAATCCTTATTTAAACCCCTACCATGACTATATGCCTGCCTTGAATAAAAGCTCAGTCAACAAGTCTTCCGGAAAAAAAAATAAATGCCTGCCTTATGCCACATTCTACACAGCAATTCCATCAATAAAACCTTGTGCCCTGGGCCTTAAACCTGGGCAACCAGTTCAATAGCCAGTAATATGCAGTTGCCTGAATAGTGGCCATTTTTCAAGTAGTGGCCAGAGTATCATAATTATCAATAGATATAAAACATATTGTATAAGCTATTTGTTATATTATTTAATCAATGAGTAAAATCTTCACAATTTACACAATGTTCACAATGTACATTTATTCTGACTGCTGATATTTTACCTCCAACAAGCAGTACAATGTACAGTTTGGTGATAACAAGGATCAAAAACAGCCAAGTCCTTATCCAATTATAACTGTCTGCATTTAATATGCATTGAAACAGGGTGCAGTTCCTTCCTCTGAACAACATTTTTTTTAAATTCAAATTTATATCACATTATAGGCATTTCTTACATTCATCATGTCATGCAAAGTTGTAGTTTTTGTTGAATGAATGAATGAATGAATGAATGAATGAATAAATAAAGTTGTAGTTTTTTGTTTAATGAATAAATGAATAAATAAATTGATAAGAGCTCGAACACTATCTGGTCGCGCTTGAGTGAACAATGGTCACTTCCAAGTGTTGGTCACGCTTAATTACCGTCAAAACGTCTGACTCCGCGTGCGGGAGAACTTAAACAGGCGAGACATATAATCTACGACTGCACCGTAAACATGTCTTGCCCTTGACATTGACCTAAAAATAGTTCTCAAAAGCATGTACACTGGACTGTCGTAGCGAACCCCCCAAACAGAAACCTACCGAATATCAAATGAAGCCGAAAATATAAATGAATAATATAATCTTGGACCGACTTATGGCGTTATGCGTGGTCCTCATGTAGATCTATCTTACGACTTCTGATGTTTGTAAATAATACAACGCATAATGAACACATGCCCGTCAATCGTTTATGTTTGTAAATTGAAATGTATATCGCTGCTTTCGATTTATATCATAAGAAATATTTCAAAAGGCTCCCGTTGACTTGTTGACTAGTGTTTGGAATGAAACATCCGCAGTTTCATGATCCCACCGTCAAAATCATCCATCATATCGACTAGTGAATCGTTGATCAATTTAAAATACATTTTAAAATATATTTTAAACTTACTGTAGATCTACATAAACATGTAACTGTTGTTATAATCAAATGACATTATTCATTTGTCAAAGTATACCCGCTTTCCGGTCATGGGCAAGTCAAAATGTCAGGAGATATAAATCTTATTTTAGACTATTGCACGTTTTATGCATGAGCTGCTGGAACAATTTAATTAATTTCCTGTCCATCAAGCGGCTGAAATAGAAATGTTACCATTTGCTTGATAAGTTTAATCATAATTTTATCTGTGTATATCTAAACGTACAATTTTTGAAAGTAAAACATCATATGTCATTCGAAAATGCCGAACTTCCTCGCCTTCTGTCAAAGCCATTATTTCTCGTAAATTCTGTAAAAAATATGCCTATACCTCCTTTTGAAATGTTACTTATACATGTGAACATGATCGTTATACTTACAATATGTCAAAAATTCACTTCCCGTCAACAATGAGGTCACGCTTGTCCATAAGTATAGCCCACACACTGATATTTTAAATTGTCGTCTGCGCGTTCTGGTGTTTATCTGCTGTCATTCCTGGTTTTGCGGTCACGTGCCGCACTAACAGACATGTGATAACAACCGTATCGCCCATTTATGTAATGCTTGCCCGCGACCTTGAGGCAGCGAGATAAAATATAGTTCTTCGTCCAATTTTATCGTGATTCGCTTAACATGCCGTTTTCACAACGGCACAGTTTATATTCTCAAAGCTGGCGTCTGACTCGGAAGACCGTTTCACTGTATTTTCTTATTTAGTAATTCTCGACACGTGACACGGCGTATTGATCTCAGTACATGCGGCCATACTACGCTCAGCAAGATAGGTTTGACCTAATTGCATATTCATGAAGTAAAAACACAACAAAATGCATAATGTAGTTTCACATCTTTCCTATATACATGGCTAGATCAGACTCCATTTCTCAGACTTCAAACCATTCGAATTTCCAGGTTGAATGAAGTGAAATATTTCACTATTCCAATTGATACCAGAAACCTATAGCTGCATGTTACAGACCCTAAACTCTTTACTTTTATATGCGTCGCTAAAACCCAACTTCTATTATATACTAGTAGGTGGATTCGTATGGTACCGTTTATAGTTTGAATTCGATTGTTCTAATAGTATTAATATATTACAGCAATTTGACGTGGATTCGTTCGCGTATCTGCGTACGGGGAGCTACGTGCCTCACGATAAAAGTTGGATACGTCGTACGTCAAACTAAGTGTTTTAAATTCTTTAAAAAAAATAAATGTTGGAAGGATAAATATACATAAAATGTGTACATACCACGAATATTACCCAAGAGATATAGCCTCTTGAACAGGGACGGATCCAGGATTTGTATAAAGGGGGGCAAACATAAGTCATGAATGATATGTTCTAGAAAGGTCTTGGACTTGTTCCCCCGGAAACATTTTGAAAATTAACATGCAAAATGGTGAAATTTCAGCCTATATCATGAGTTTTCATAATATCTTTGGGGTTAATTTTATGCTAACATAGCAAAAAGGGCGAGATAAGGGGGAGGGGGGGGGGGGCGTGCGTGCCCTCCACCTGGACCCGGGCCTGTTGAATAGCCTAATTTATTTTGAGACCCTATGCCATAAAGTAGAAAAGAAAATGTGCATTCCAAACTTTCCGACAGCATCTTAAACATATTCGTAAACCTTCGCAAACGTTATACTTGCAACTACATGTATATGCATTCGGCATAAAAAAAAATTAATCGATTTTCTTGAATTTTCTCATTACATATCCATATTACACGCTGTAATGACTAGATTTTCATAAATATTTGTGTTGTTTTCATCGTCTATAATGAACAGATACAGTCAAATTAGGTCCACCCCACGTTTTAAAGTCTCCATATCCCAGAAACAAATGACGATGCAGTCTTAGAATTTGGCACAATAGTTGTAGGCTACATTCCATTATTTACATAAAATATGAAGCAAGTCAAAGATGGTCAGCCGGGAAAAGTTTCTGAACTGTTGATTTGACATAGAATGGTCATCACCCACACCATGTAGTCTGACGTGCAAAAGAAACGACACCAAGATTATTGAGAGATTATATACAGATACGTTGGATATACAAGAGATATCCTTTCATGATTTGGAAGTTTTATCAGTGACACGATGTCAATCATATTACACTCATTGAAATCCAAGCGCCCTTTTGATCACTAAACTTATGACATAAAGACGTAAGGTGAAATAATTAAATCACTTGGTATCGTTACTTGCAAGTCGTCAGGTTTCCGGATGACATACCATTTCAAAATTACTACCCCATTCATGTCCAAGAGACTACTGGAACGTAGGGGAGGTAACTCTTGGAATTCCGGTTGGATGAGCCATGTGCATCACATTTCACAGCTGGCATCGGACCAGTTACCTCCCCTGAAGTTCAACACGATACGGAAGTGTACATTGACAAAGGGCCGCTTATTGTGCTGCCTGCTCATTATAAGTTTAAATTAGAATATCTGCCCAGTTCTGGATTTCTTTTATAGATAATACTTTGAAGTGTGACCTAGAATTATATTAGATTTTTTGTGTACCAAGTGAAGCTGTCAGAGGCTGTGAACTTTGATGAAATTTGTTGCATTTCATATGAAATAATGTCTTCTTACTAGGTAATGCTTTTAACCGCATTTTGCCGGAAAACGAGCCGGTCACGGTCAGTAATAAATACCATTTTCTCACTTATGAATGCACCTTCTATGTGATTGTATACGGTGTTCCGGTCCGGCAATGTTGTGTGACATTCTACAGAGCTCTACATTTGTCCCTTCTAATGATAAACAAAGAACAAAATTAGTTGTGGTCCGATGCCAGCTCCCAGACCAAACGCAGACTCTGGATCGGCTTGATACTCAGAGACAGAAATAGAACATCCTTCATAAACAGAGCATTGTTAATCTCCTGATAAGCATGCAGGCGACGCTGTTGTCAGACAAGTTGTACAGCACCAGTAGGGTCGTATATCAGCTATTCAAGTGATTAAATAAGTGCATGGTTTAGATCGATATTTGCTTGGATGTCTTTGTCACATTAAGCTTTTTTTCCCAATCCTGCGTATAGTGTTGTTTGCCCTAATGTTACAGAGTTATAGACTAAGAGTTTGAAGCTTGTCGTTTAATTTGGACCAAACTTGTATTGTTGTTTCAAAGATAAATTCACAGCAATTCCACGCCGAGCCTG
>JAUELE010227614.1:0-12331 GCA_031471655.1 Diodora aspera | reverse complement strand
TGATGTCAATCAAATTACACTCACCGAAATCCAAGCATCCTTTTGATCAACTATGGCATAAAGACGTAAGGGGAAAAAATTGAAATCATTTGGTATACTTTCTTTTGGACGTCAGTATATATAGTTTGATAAACAGAGTCGGTTCTGTATTCAGTAATACGTTATGGCGCTATCTGTATAGTTCACTGCGTTTTCAACACAGTTTTCGGTTCGAAACTCTCTCGGCCTGAATGGTCTCGGAATGAGAATGTTTTATATTTTAATAAAAGCCACATCTTACCTTTCATTTTACAAGATACGAGTAATAAGGTTGTTGACTATTTATATCCAAATGTATGTTAAACCAAAACCTGCGCCGTGACATCACTGCATATGTATCACGCACATCCATAAGCAGCTGTTGATGGAGGCATGACAGATTCCAGGGGAGTGTGCGTTGAATTATGACATTGTGTGATTCTCTTTGCAAGCTTATGATGAATTGCATGTGCATGTTTTTTTAATTTCTCCACAGGATTATAATAAGAAAAATAATGATAAGTCTTATATAGCGCTTAATGTACGTGCTTTCTCAAATCGCTTCACATTATTGCCACGCCCATTGGAACAATGTACAATCCACAATCTTTCTCGAATCCCCTGGGAGTATACAACACAAACTGTCGGTTAGGCGCTGGAAGGTTAACCTTACCACTTCCGACCAGGTACCCAATTTCAGCTGGAGGCGGGTGCAATTTAAAGCCACTTGCTCAAAGTAACACCACTGACATAGGCTGTGTCTCAGTGCGAGGTAGTGGCGAACCCGTGACGGTCTGAGAGCTTCGCTACTCCAGCTGGTCACCCGTCCAGTTTCTACTAGGGTTCAACGTTGCTCAAGTACCCACGCTCATGAATTCTTATTACGTGCATTGCACGAGATCAAGTCAACCCTTACGCTTATCCTTTTTTATTCACAGATATCGGAAAGTCCAAATTCGGAATTTGACGTTTTTACAAAAGCTGCTAATAAAACAAAATATAAAGGTAAATGCATAAATGATTGCGATGATTACTTATGTATTATGTACATGTGGATAGTCGATTATTTTAAAAGGTTTGACGGAGAGAGAGAGAAAGAGAAACAGATAGAGAGAGAGAGAGAGAGAGAAAGACAGAGATAGCACATATAGATGAGGCGAAAGTATTTGTGCAATATAAAACTAAAAGTCAACCATCAACTACAGGGTTGAACTCGTGGCAACTATACTGACGTGCATAAGAAACGATACCTATTGATTTCAGTTATTTTCCTTCACGTCTTTATGTCATTGCTGATCAAAAAAATGCTTGGATTTCAACGAGTGTACTTTGATTGACTTCATGTCATTGATAAAACTTCCTAATCGTTTCTTTTGCACGTCAGTACATTTACATAACGTTGAAGGTTGAACCGGCTGTGGGTGGAGTCAAACTATTTCCTGTTTGTTTATTGTCATAATTAGTTTCAATAAGTTGTAGTTTTATAACTTGAACATTTCACAGTGAATTTGCATCCTGAGTTTGAGATTTGTACATACATGTATATTCTTTTGCCCAGTCATCCTTACGACCGTATTGTCAGCTCTAAACTCCGCTATGTGTGAGCACTTGTGTGTCTGATACTAGTAACCACAAAGACGCCAAACTTTTCACAGTCATCTACGTGATTGCCGATGACGTCACCGATTATTATGCACATCCCAAAGCCCACATTCTTGTTTTTACTGGAGTCTATGCTTTCTATCGTGAATTATTTCCTAGTCTGTGCTTCACAATGACATCAAATGAAAACGTTAGAATGTCTTTCGCAAGACGTTATCCCTCCCATTTCGGTTAATGGCTTCTTGGAAATCGTATTTGCCAGTACATTTGTCACTCTTCCAGCGGACAAGATTAGTCAATTTACACAATCACTTTACCTTGGGGCACTCCAAATTACTGCAGTGTGTGTTGAAAAGAAAATTAGAATCCACTGGTCCCTATCTGTTACTTGTATGTTCAGGCAGAGGACAGATGTAATCCATAACAATACTCCCGTGAGAACAGTTTGCTTTCCCGACCAGATACATTGTAATTGACTTTCAAAACCCTTATCTCACGTTTAGGCGATGATTTGAAACGTATTTCTTTCTCCAGTTGACGCGAAAAGGATTTTGAACTAACGAAAGTAGATATACGTAAAGTTGTCCAGAGTTTGTTTGGGAAAGAACTCGCCGCGTTTAGTAGTGAACTTCCAGGAAAATATGTATTGACATTTGTATTGTAATTATTGTTTAAATCTATTTAATAATTAAATAATAATCTATTTTGGAAACAATCTTGTTGAAAATACTGGTGTAAGAGTATAGAACTATATAAATTGGTTCAGGGCTTGGAAAGAAACATCTGTGTACGTTATCGGCAAAATGGGGATCCCGCCATTCTATAGAATGCCTAAAACTATACTGACATCCGAAAGAAAGTATACCAAGAATTACTGAATAAATTCACAAATGCGTTTGATATGCAAGAGATATCCCTTCAAGATTTGGACGGTTTATCAATTAGATGATGTCAATCAAATTACACTCATTGAAATCCTTTGGTATGCTTTCTTTTGGACGTCAGTATAGGAAACTAACGCTCAAACGGTAGACATTTTATAGAATACCAAGGCATTTGATTGAAATCCTCAGCGGGTAAAGGGCATAAGGTCGAAACATAATAAGCTCATTTCTAGACAATGTACAAACTGACGTCCATAAGAAACAGTACAAAGCAGATTAGAACCTTGACCAGCCCCTGAACTGTTTTGTGTCACTGTTCATCCAAGTATTCTCACTGTCGTGGAGTTTTAGTTGGTTTGCATCGTGCTAAAACAACACTCTCTTGGATATATATCTCTGAAAAATAGCCAATGTTTGGTTTCTTTAGTCTCTGAAAGCCTTGGTATACTTTCTTTTTGTTGTCAGTATAGAATATTTAGGCATGCTGTACAATACCTTAGTTTCACACAGTGCCCGTAACGTATAAATTAGCATGTGTATGTTGGTTGTAGGTGACGCCACACGTCATCTAGGCATGCTGTACAATACCTTAGTTTCACACAGTGCCCGTAACGTATACATTAGCATGTGTATGTTGGTTGTGGGTGACGCCACGAGGATCCAAGGGTTGCAACTATCTCGCTTGCTACCTGCCGTTGACAACTACATCACATATGAGGGTTCAGTTACATATCCGGGATGTTTTGAAACAGTAACGTGGATAGTTCTGAATAAACCCCTACATGCCAGTAAATCACAGGTAAGAAAAACCATGCAGAATTGTCAATAACCCCTTCTCAGTTGTTATCATTTTGCTTTATTTGAAAAAGACTAGTGTTACACAGAACCGACATTATTCCATATTTCTGCCTCCCAGCTGCAGAGCGTCTCCTCCCTCTTTTGACAGATTGAATCGTTTCGGCGTCTGAACCTCGCCACCAGGAAGAACCCTCAGATGCTGATGGCGCCCAACATCCGGCCCCAGATGCCCCTCAACCAGCGGACCGTGCGCACCAATATCAATTTTGTATGTGCTGCATGTGCATCTACACGTGTTGGTCAAATGATCCAAACTGACAAACCAGTAATTATATTACGCTTATTTTCTTAGCTGCGCTCTCTCTCTCTATGTTCTCCCAAGTCGTGCTTTGTTCTGTTTCTAGCATTTGTAGCATATAATACAGATATTTTTATAGATATTTTCGTCTACATGTATGTGTGCTCAAACTATTGCAAGTATATTCCATATTCATTCGAAAACAAAGTTCATATTACATCGTTTACGCAATAATGCAAAGTGTATTTAGGACCGCTAATTTGCATCTCATTTGTTTGCAATAATATCTGCATGCCAGGAACATTTAGCATGAGTTGTTTCTTACCAATCAAAGTAATTGATGAAGTAATTAAGTATATGTTTGCATGGATGTAACAATTAACCTTTGAAATGCGCAGATTACAACGTTAATTATCCAGTTCTCGGCAAAGGTGTTTTTTTTCTTAAAAAGACACGATCATACTCCTGTTTGATGTTTTATTCACACCCGCTAGTCTTTTTACTTTTGTATTTGCAGATATGTTGTAACAGAAATGCATTATCTACTATACTGTAATTATTTATACTCAAAATATGTAATTGCTTTGAAATGCCGTTACCAGAAATAAGTACTAGATTGCTCTGAAATGTGCTTGAGGACCAGATGATTCACATTGCACGGCCTGCACGCTGATCTTTATGTCACAGCCAAATAACAGTGTAATCACCATTGTTAAGTGCCACGTTCACCATTCTCACTATGTCAGGGGCGGATCCAGGATACTAGAAAGGGAGGGGTCCAACTTGAAAGGACGGGGAGAGGGTCCAACATGCAAAATCTCAGTCGTATCAGGGGTTCGAGGATTCTTTACTATATAATTTTCTGTATTTGATTTTCAAAGGGGAGGGGGCTGGATCCGCCACTGCTATGCTGTCGGTGATTTAAGTTGATGAAATTAGTCAGTTAATATGAATTACTAGTATACATTTAATATAAATACTTAACTTGTCATGACAGTCATCTGTAATTTGCTGAGGGTCGTTACTATTTTGCTCTCTTTGTGAAGCTTCTAGAACACCTATTTGCGCCTAACATACTTTTTTCTTGGCATGGTGCCAGAGAGTTGTCTTCAAATAGAGAGCTTCACTAATTACACCTCACAGATATAGTCACTTGTTTTGTCTACCTGGAGTGGAAGTGTTGGTTATTTTAGAGACGTTCTTGATCCAAAACTCTCTATTTTGTCTGATGTGAGATTCTTTTCTTACTTTGTAGCGTTCAAAAGGTTGTTCCATGGTACGGGAAATGTTTTATACAGGTGTGTACAACTAAACAAACATTTTGATGTTTGCATTATTTCCATAGAATGAATTTAATTACTAAATGTTATGGATTTTTCTCTCTTAATTTACATTGTTCTCCTCCATGCGTATGTCCCTATTCATGAATATTACATTGTTTACAAACTGCTAAGTTTATTGATATGTGTCTGCAACGTCCAAAGCTTTCATGAGAGATTACTACCCTATTACCATCACTATCCTCCGGGTACCCAATTTCAGCTGAATAAACTGAGGTAATTTTAAAGCACTTGCCGAAGTTATACATCACTTACATTGCTAGTGTATCTGGTGAGGCAGGGTGAATCCTTGAGGACAGCAAGAGTCAGTCACCTTTCAAACTACCATCCTCTCTCGACGGTGCCTAACGTTTCACTGTGTATATCATTAGACCACTCGCCATTGCCTTCAGCCTTTAGTGTTACATCTTAGTGCAAAATAACTTTAACCCCTTAACTGCCGTTGACAATAATTTCTGTGAGTGTACAGGTAAAGGGTTAACTTAAGAACGTTAAGTTTTAATACTGGTGTATCCTGGACTCGCAATATACAGCAATATGATGCAACTGACTAGTAATGTAATATACATGTATGTTTCTGGTTTCAGTGAATGAGAAATTCAAAGAACCTTGATGCCAGCTCTACACTGTACAGACGTCGAAGTCAGTCTGAGAGAGGTGCTGTCTGTATTTTTGGCTCAGAGACTGCTCTCAGTAATTGCATGTTTTTTTTCTCCTCTTTCCTACCATGTTTTCTAGATCATAGATCATAGTTTATTGAGGGAAGAGGTCATGCGTGACCGACTAGGAAACTGGTTGACTTGCTGGAACCTGTGGGCTGCGACTGGTATTATAGAGATGATGTCATTACCACTGTACTAGCTATAGTGTAGCTGTGGAAATACCTAACTTCCTAAGCTGGAGTTCAAACCATAGGCGTGGCAGGGTGGCTTAGGCGGTTCAGCATCTGCTCCTGAATGGGAAGGTCACAGGTTCGCATCCCGCCGTTGGGGACTCGGAATTGTCTCTACATTCGCCAACCGTGCTAACAGCAGTGATGACCTGGTGCGCTTTCATCCATGATATCATCCTTTATTCGTCAGTACCATCCGTAGCACAAAGGTTTCACCGCATCAAATCATCCAGCTTTCCATTGGTGATGCAGGCTTTCTTCCTGCAATACACTGACCATGTCTGAGGTCCGCAATGCTGGAAAGGACATGTTAGAATAACTAGCCCCCACCCCTCCTTCAATTCAAACCAAGGATCCCAATGTTAACTAATTGGTAATCCCTAGATGTTCATATGTTGTCGGCTAAAGAGCAAGAGAACTACTAACATTTATTTTTGGTCTTGATTCTCTGTGCTAAATCTCAGCAATAAATGATTCAGTATAAAACTATTGTGATATACGAACTCGCATGCTCTCAGTACGCGCTTTACATGTTTGTGAGTATGTGGGTGTGCAATGGCCTTGTAGACATGTGGAAGCTTGCATATGTAATAGACCACTCTTAATATTTATGCATAACGGTCTACTCGCCCATATAGCCTTATTTTCGTTGCCATGTCAAGGTTGTGCATAATAGGTCGCTCTTAATTACTTAGTCACAAAAATCTCAAAACGAGTCTACAGGAACCCGTTATGCATAAATATTAAGAGTGGTCTAGCGTATAGTAAATATAGGAACAGCAGTCGCAAATAGGAGGTGGAGTTGTTGATGCTTAAAACCTACAATCAAAACCCATTTGGCGTTGTAGGTTCCATTCTAACCGTTTTCAGCTTTCATTACTGATGTGGTCAGGAACGGCTGAAAGCTAGTTAAATACAAACCAACTCATAAATTACTCACCTACGTAATTACTCATACTTGTACGCACGTATGAACGCACCAACTCACTCTCTCAGCACTCACTCAAGTCCCACCACTTCATCATCTCTCCAGTTCTCATTCAGCAAGGGAACAGCAGTAGTACACTTAATAGACGAGGCTACGCTGACCCTCTCATTCACACTGTGTGTCTAACAGATTGATTATTGATGAAACCTGATAAAATCACCAGTCAAGGTCAAAAAGGTCTCATATCCGGTTTCACGTTAAAACACTACAAAAACTCTCTACTATGATGGGTGAATTAATGAAGTTAAGGCTGGCATCTTACACAACGCCTTGGTTAACAACCGTTTATTGCAAACTTAGGAGGTGGTTCATCAACATTAGTATTATTGTAATTTTAAATATTTTATCCAGCAATGAGGAAATGGAGCGCCAGTGGGTGAAGCAATATGAAGGCGGCGCTGAACGAAAACACCGCTATCTATAATGAATAAAAATCATTGTCAAAAGAGGTGTACATGCTGTTCCGCACCTCCCCTGCCCAAATTTGCGTATGTTTACCAGATATGATCTAATTACGTATTTTGAACTATCTGTTTCAGAGGTGCTATGGCCCGTCGCTGTGACAAGCAAGCTTGCCTTATTCACTGTGGTGCTATTATATTTTCTACCAAAGACAGAAATTATCGTCGTCAGCCGTTATAGTGCTGACCGCGTTATTGTGATTTGCTGTGGGGATCCTTATGGAACAGATTTATATGCAGACTTTGGTGATTGTGATACCCGTGTATGCTGGTCATCAAATGATATGCATGGAGTCTTGCTGTGATCGCAACTACTTTTTGTTTGACTTCCAGCCAAACTGGAGTACACACACGCACGCGCATACACACACGCATATGCACACAAACAAACACAAAATAAAGCACATGAGAGTTTTGTATGTAGAAGGTTACAAGAACAGCTTTAATCATTTAGAAAGGATGTGGCATGGGTGGTCGTGTGGTTAGCGTGTCAGCCCAGCAATCTGTCAGTCTTGGCGGTTGTGGTTCGAGTCCCGCCGGGACACCTCTCTTTCAGCCCGGAGAGCAGGAAGCCGGACTCTGACGTGATGTTGGTGACACAGTGGTGATGTGGCTGAAAGATTGCCAAAAACCACGTAAAACTCCAAATCACTCACTCACTCATCTCCACAAGAATGTGAATTCAACCGACGCTAATTAATCAGATGTGTGACCAAAGCCAGACATTGAAGCGAAATGCATGTATATAAAGCTAGCTTTCAATATTGTGAGTTTTCCATTGACTGTGATAGATATAAAGAACTACATAATGAGAACATTATTCTATACTTTGATCTACTCATCAAATATGAATAAACAACACCAAGCAGGATCAAAATAAATTAGAACAAGTAGTCTAACTTTGAATAACGTCAAAAAGACATGTTTTCAAAGAATCTTATGGTAAATATTGAATATTTTACCACACGGTGCATTCTTCATGCATAATTTCTTCCTAATATAGCATCTCTGTATGCATTGATACTGGCATTGAATAACTTATCACACTTAATATGAAAAACATCACTGCTAAACGATAGTGGCCGTGTGATGCAAGCGTATAATGTCAAATTGCGGAGACCAAAGCCTTCCTTCCAAAGACAGTTGCATTTCTGAGCACGGACAAATACTTTACAGAAACGTTAGTGGTTAAAGAGTCCAATAAGTGATGCTGATTCTTGTAACCAGATGAACTATCTTTTAAGATGACAGTCGTGTATCAAGCCGCCAGTGCTTGTGAAGTACAGATCTGATCTCTTGTGTAAACAGAGATGTCAAAGACGTCAGCGGAAAATAATGAGGTATCAGAGACGTTGCCGTGTGTACATCCCCCATCCATCAATACAGTCAACATAAATGTACATGGTTCTCGGCTCCATACAGCGACACGAGCTATGCCGGAGGGAGCATAACTTCATACAACGAGAACCCGTTGATGAACGATTACCAAACATCTTAAGACTCTTTGTATAGGAATCGTTTGAACCCGTCTAGACCTCTGTGACATCTTCCATGGACTGTTATTCAAGAAAATAGTACCAACACAGGACTAGAGAAAATATAGTTATAGCATTTTTATGTGCGTGTCGTCCAACAATTTATCGCTGGTAACTTTATAGGGGAAGATCTTAGTCTCACTGACATCACACTAACACCAGTGAATGGTGTGCAGTTGACGCGATCAGTGTTTTAAAGCGTCATTAACATTGTAATAACATGCTAACCTTACTTAAAAATATTGAACAATACAAATACCAATATAAATATGGAATAATTTTCCTGTCACTTCAAATTAAACCAATTATTCTCATATTCCTAAGTCAATATTGGACATTACCATCTCTGGTGAGTCTTGCATCAGTATATGAAAATCGGTAAACAAAGACATCATTTAAAATGTAAAACAAGTAAAGTACAAATACTGGAATTAAAGCGGCGAAATTGTGAGACTAGTGGACAAAGCTTGTAGGAGCTCTCCAACAGACTGTAGCCCAGTGCACTCTGTGCAAGCAATGCATCTTCCTGTCTGGCAGGACCATTATACAGAGGTATTTCGGGAAGCTCCCGTCTCTGGAGATACGTCTGTTTTTATTGCTGCTGCATGTTCCAAAAGCACAACGAATTAACGCATGGCTCGGACATCATTTGATTAATAAATAATTCAATGTATTTCATTTTATTTATCTGTCTCTCTATCTATCTAGCTATCTATCCTATGTTATTTATTTATTTATTTATTTATTTCTGTGAAGTTACCAAAGTTATTTTACTTCTAAATAAGTGTATCATCTCTCAAAACATCATTACGTTTTCCTATAAGTCTAATATGGAACAGGAGTATTGATCTATTAAAAGCAGACATTGCTTGTGTTTTATCCCATCGCTAAAAAGCAGGAACAGGTCTGAGCATGTGGTGACTGACATCATAGCGAGCAGGGTGTCACGCTCCGTGCTCTGTGCCAGACACCAAACTCTCGATGGACATTGACAGAATTAGTGAACGAGACAAGTCGGAAATCTAGCTTATCGTTTCCTATGTTATTTGCATATAGATGAAAAAGTCTTTTTGGTAGACTACTGAATTTCTGTTGCCTAACTAAATAAGAAAAAGACATTGATAAAAATGTGATAAGAATCCTGATTACCTAGATTAGGGTCACGCCAAGGTTTGCAAGCATTTTACTCATCCTGTAATCCCAAACTCTTATGAGGACAGGTCAGGACCGTCAATGTCAACGACTGTACAATTATGATCATTTTTCACTTATGTGGTTTGAATAACCAAACTTAACGTTGCCTTAAGGGAAGATAAGTTTGACAACTATCACGAAAAGAATATCATTACTTCACGAAGCGCGTATACGGGTATTGTTTCGAGGTGAACTGGCTTCCTATCGAATTATTGTAGTACAATGTAGAAAGCGATTCATTGATAGGATAAACACAAATATTCTCCCGTCTGTCAAACACATTTGTTCTGGTAAAAATGTCCTCATGGAACATTGACAGGAACCATTATGATGTACAATATTTTGTTATACTGCATCAAGTAAGATTACCATACCCCATTGGTCTCCAAATGTAAGCTGAGACGGCGCAAACGATACAATAACGTCGGGTAGTCTTAGCGGCGTGCTGAGACGAGTTGAGAGGTTAGGATGATCTGTGAGACTAAACGATCTGTTGCACTGTGGTTAATCTACCACATGCATTGAAACAGAGGAATGTGTGAGACACTGAACCAGAACTGAACATTACGGAGAGGTGCCCACAAAGTAAGAATACAACGTAAAGTCCTGTATTACTTGCCATCCATCTGTCAGCAGTTGCACGCTTAGGGTGGAGTGTGTCGTGTGTACTCAGTTGGGTAACCGCGCAGGTTTTAGCTCAACTTACATATGGGTATCAGTAATGTTATTATTAAAATAGCTTAATATTTACATTAATAGTGAGCATGTTTACAGGTTACGGGTGCATCAATTTGTTAAATGCAAATGTTTGGTTATTTAAAAGGCTACCTCCTTTAACTTGAGTTGAATGTTGTAATTCTAGACTCGACTAGTTAAGCCCTACAGTGCAGCTTCTTTCGAAACGTGTTCTACACTCAAGAGTGTATTCAGGGTGCAGAGTGTACTCAAGTGTACTCAAGAGTTGCAAAGGTAGAGTGCACTCAAAGCGTAGTGTACTCAGGGTGTAGAGTTCCCAACAACAGAATCATTGCTTACGCTTTGTATATGACTGGTTTTCTCTTTAACATGCTTCAGTAACTCAACATATGTATCAGGCCACTCCTTTAACAGCAAGAAGTTCAAAGATCTGTGATTGACCTTTCCGTAGTCCAAGAATCCCTTAGCGTTACTTTATATTTTCTATTGATTCAATGCTTTGGTTGCCTTGCCTTAATTTAAGCGATGTATAATGTTATTAATTGGAAATAGTGTGGATAGCTTAGACCTAGCATTACGTTCACCATTTCCCAGGCTTCCAACGCTCTGAACATTACAATTATAGATATAAGGCATAAGACCTTAAACATACATCCTCCAACAGGACAGGGTAAAGGTAGTGTAGGTCCTAATGACAGCTCATGGCGACCCCACCCCCACCCCCCCCCCCCCCATCCTTCCATTGCTTATCTAACAAGACACATCAAATGCTAAAAGTGGAATAATACGAGTTTGATAATTACAAACAAATGTGTGGCAGTGAAAGAGTTAATGGAATGGTGTCTCTAAGAACTCTGTAGTGTCCTCCTCTCCTTGGTGCTTAGATTGCCTAGAGGTTAATGCGGGTCTCTTATGTAGTATAGTACATGCATTACGGGGTAGTCCATTAAGGAAGTGATACCGCTAGTTTTCTGCATTTTCTATTAAGTCTCAAATGAATTACAAGATGCTATGCAAAGACTGAAGATGATGAATTATATCTGCAGGTTGAGTATTACATCTAGGGTTAATGTTCTGTTCTCTGTTGCCAATGAAATGTAAATATTTGAAAATAAATGTTTTTTCTACGTTGAAAGTTTTATTTTTATCTCTGCCTTCCCTTGTCTTGATATTTGAGTTCTATACGTGCCTGTACGAAGTATTAATGCCAAATACAGTTCATTTTTTTGTCAGCGGCTCCATACCTCCTCATTTGACCCAATCACGAGCCATCTTAATTCAGGTGGTGTATTCCTGGTTGAGAGATACGGTTCAGCCATTTTTGTTAGTTTGGGTAACGAATGCGAACATTTTGGAGATCATGTTCAGCATAAAAAGTTATTTGTGCACACCATTAGTCAATAGTTAATGTTGGTAAATACTGCAGAACTTCTGCATTGATAGTGAAGCGGTTGGTATGGTACTGCAAGATTACTTGCTATTCGTGAACTACACTGACAGAATAAGGAAGACTTTCAATTGTAAGCTCAACTGAAGTAGAACTGGAGGTACCTGTTGCAATCTATGCCGTTGCATATATCTACCTGTTGCAATCTATGCCGTTGCATATATCTACCTGTTGCAAT
>JAUELE010227603.1:0-12332 GCA_031471655.1 Diodora aspera | reverse complement strand
AGTTCAGTTGCGTCGCGTCGCAAACCCTAGCACACCGAGAAACTGGACTCTCCAGTTCAGTTCAGTTCAGTTCAGTTCAGTTGCGTCGCGTCGCCCAGTCTGCACTGGGCTTAAGAGACACATCAGGAAAAGGGACAACACAGGATTGATAGTAAGAAAGAGAACGCAAAAGATCCTTATTTTAGACTGCTCTTACGTCAAGCATGAGGATACTGGGGTCCTATTCTTTCTGGTGTTAGAGCAAAAACCCCGGGGAACCCCACAGGTTTATTTCAGAAGAGATGTTGGTTTTGAATTTCAATGTGACGTTTAACCATCTTATCTATATCACCACTATGTCAGATCTCCAAATTTCCCAGCTAACACAGCTAACAAAATGTTTATTGTGGTATATTCTGTATCTTCAAAAGTATAATCAAGAACTGTGTACACTAAGAAAAAAGATCAAGTGGAGCTGACACTTAACCTTGCAAGGGCAAAATTTCAGGCATGACAATGTGATGTGCAAGTTGCGCATAGAGGAAGCAGATAGATTGATAGAAAGAAAATTGAAAGCAAAAGATCCCCATTTTAGTTGTGATGTACAACAAGCATTTGGTTACTGGAGCACAATTCTTTCTAAGTTACACCAGATCACTCCAGGAAGCCATACCAAATGAGAAAAAATACACAGCTTTCAACAATAAGTTTAATATGGTCCAACAGCAGGAAAACGTTGGGTTCAAGTGTTTAAAGAACAGCAGCTTTCCAAACATTTTTTAAAAATTATCCATGAAACAAAGAAGTTTACCTTGAATGCCTTTTGATGCAAAGTGTAAATCTATAGGATGAGACCAATAAGCTGTGTCATGATTCTGTGGATTGTCCACTTGAGTCTGACCTTCTCGTAAACCGGCCAGAACCTTCCATGCACCACCTGTTGTAAAAAGGAAGAAAGTGTACATACATTGCCAACACTACAAAACACTTTAAAGTAGAAAACAATATCATTTTAATTTCAAATAACAGTTGACCATAGACATCATTCTCAGAATGGTATCTGATCAAGATGCCAGTAAACTTTAAAAAGGCTTATCCCTGATGTATAATGTTCACACATGAGTGAACTTGAACTTTTTAAACAATTATGGTAAAACTTCCAAACCTAAATTTTGCATTTTCACTTACCTTACAGGGATAATTTTAAAAAATAAAATCGAATTTTCAGCAGTTTCCAACATTTCACGTTTTACATTACTATTAGAGACCAAATGTACTCTTCATTAAATAGGAGAACTGACAAGTAACTAGACCCTGACATTCAGAAATATATAGCTGGTTAAAAGAAACTACTTCAACTATTCTGACATGATGTGAATATAATAGAACACTGAGTCACGTACCTGTATGAATTCCCCATTTACAGAACAAACTATGATCTGGAAAACCACTGGCGCCAACAATCTGGCCAATAACATGAACTTCAGCCATCTGTGAACACAAACATGCTGCATAATAACAATGTTTTGGACAAATATTATCACATCTTATTGTGTGGCCACTAAATACTTCTGATTGAAATGTATCTGACTCTACTAAAGTTGAGTTGAAATGATGTTTTACGTCGAAAGGGCAATATTTCAGATGTAATGCAACGTGATGTGCAAGGTGTACACCGGGCGAAAAGACAGTCCATAAAAGGGATTGATAGAAAGGAAAGTCAAGGCAAAAGATCCTCATTTTAGTCACCTTGTACGACAAGCATTGGGTTACTGAAGCCCTATTCCATCTTAGTGACACCACGCCACTCCCCGAAAGACCCAAGGGGTACCGCTCTACTGGAAAAGGAACAGTTCTTTATGTTGCCGGTCTGACAAATATAGCATTATGCAATTATAATTTTATTCAAAAAGTGGATAAATCCTGACAACAAATATTTTATTGTAACATGAATAACTTGTATTTCAGATGATATCTTATTCCAGGTGCACAATATCGTCTCCCTGGAAGTCGCACAGCTTATCTCAAAATGAAATCGGATGGTGATTCCAGCCTCAGTCTATATTGTATCTCCATTTTAGTCACCTTGTATGACAAGCATTTAGTTTCTGGGACTCGATTCTTTCTACATCACTCCCCGTAAGTTCTACAGGGTTTGTGATCTGAATAACTCCTATCAGCAACTGATTCAGATGACTCAACACTGCTAGTCCATTCCTTCGGCAATCTTTCAGCCATATCTCCAGAGTCGCCTGTCACGTTGGTATCAGCGTTCCATTTCTCTGCTGAACTCAGGTACCATGGCAGGATTTGACCCCACAGCCGCCAAACCCAGCAGATGACTGACTTGTTAACCATTCAGCTATTCTGTGTCCTTTCCACAGGTAGGTCAAGGTCATCCAAGGTCATCCAGCTTCTGGCATTGATCCTGCAGGATGCCTCGGAAGACTTCATAATGATGGTTCAGTCCTTGCTGAACGTGTAACTTGTATCGACTCCCGAGCGCACCTTCAGGGTTGGAACAACCATAGAATACGCGACAGATCCGGGAATGTACAAGAGCCATTGCACACCTGGAATAAATATGATATCATCAGTTATAAAATCACAACTTTTCAAACACTGGCCAACATAGGGCAGTAGCGTACTTATTTTAAATGAAGTGAGATAACATGTACAAGTAACAACTTGCACAGGTTTCCAATTTGCTTAAAGATGGACATGTGCTTCTGAACGCTAACATAGGTCTGGTACTATCTGTGTGAAATACATAACATAAACTGTAAATAATACATTGTAAAAGCATATGCCTAATTGAATAACGTCATATTCCCTTAGTCCCAGCCGATGCAGACAGATTTGTTTTCTGCTTTCAAATAGCCAGCCTATTGTTCACAAAAATGGAATGCACACACAACACGCATGATCTCCTGAACCCGCCTCTGGACTTGAAACAAACACATGTACTCACATGACACATGGTTCTCTGGTGATGTAGAGATCGTATCCAGTACACAGGTATGCCCCCGTCTTGCTCCTGTCTTGGGAGGATATTTCCTCAGGGTCTGGCACGACATGATACAGTTCCGCTTTATCTGAAAACAATGGTATTAAATTTCACTCAGCTGACTCTGCATGACCCTGGATCCTTTTAAATACTAAAAGTCTCTCTCCTACTTTTGACCTTTTTAAACGAGAGTTGAAAACACACCTCTTCCAACAAACCTTCTCCTGATCTTATAAAATCTGCTTCTTTCTGCATCTTTGAATATGATATGTATACAATAGAAAAGTACCAAATAAGTGAACTATTAATGTTATTTATCATTATTGCTACCATAAATGCGGATGCACATTAGCTGACAGTTTCATAAAAAGACAAGATGCACACAAACAGAGAAGTTAAAAACCAGATCAACATGAAAGAAAAGTGACAGTGAATTGATTTGAGTTAAGATATTTTACGTTGCAAGGGCAGTATTTCAGTCATAACGCAGTGTGATGTGCTAGGTGCACACCAAGGAAGAAGCTAGTTCATAAAAGGGATCAATAGAAAGAAAAGTGAAATCAAATTTTGATTGTACGACAAGCACTGGGTTACTGAGGCCCTATTCTATCTCAGTGACACCACATCACTCAACAGTGAACACCAAAGAAGAAAATAGTTCATAAAAGAGATCAATAGAAAGAAAAGTGAAAGCAAAAGATCCTCATTTAAATCACCTTGTATAACAAGCATTTGGTTACTGGGGTCCTATTCATGCTAAGTGATACCACATCACTGCCCAGAAGCCCCACGGGGTTGAAAACTAAAAAGCACCTACAGTGAAATTCGGATAAGTAGAACCTCAAGCACCATGGAATATATTTTATTTATCCAAACTCCGCCAAGCAGCCACAATAAGAAACAAAGATAAAAAGGACATGAAATTACTGGGCTTGTTGAGTTTTTCCACACCCGCTTGTACACGATAAAGTTGGGAACCAAAAAAATCTTTATACAAACAGTTGCAAAACAAACAAACGTAATGAAAACACTAAAAGGTTGGTATTGTGTTGAGTCACTAAGTGTTAATTGGGATGAACACGTGTGTATTTTACTTATCCGATGACATTTACTCACACAATTGATTGAAGGGACCTTGAAAATCATTTTAGTTATCAGGAATCTTACTAAAGTGATTTTACTTATTGGTATCAAAATAATAAGAAATAAAGAAAAACTAAGCCGAGCCCAAAGAAAATGTTTTACTTATCTGAATTTTTTACTTATCCGGATTTCATTATATCCATATTTAACTATAGTATAAGCACGAACAGCAAACACTAGGCCTTGTTTTTTCGCAACAGACCCCTCCCCCAATTAATAAATAAACAAACCCCCCAAATTTTCCAGTCTAACAGATTGGTAGTCTGCGTATATTTTTATGCAGTGGGATTTGATCCACAACCAGCAAGCCTTGCAGGATTAATGACTGGCATGAGAACCCTTGCAATGTGTCCTTTCCCAAAAAGCATCAAACATCAAGCAATAGTTTCACAAATTTCAAAGAGACTCTAAGCACAGAACTTTTTAATAATTCGTACCTAAAAAAATTAATTGACTGATTTTTAGGCATGGTGTTTGATTTCCTGTTTAATGCCATCAACGTTTGGACAAACAACAATTATTTCATCTTTAATCGAAAATCGAATTACTGCAACAAATTTCCGTTTTCTCTCAATTTTCATTTACAGCACTGTTGGTGAACAACAAACCAAACAGTCCTATATCAAACAATATCGATATTCATCACAATTAAAAACTGAATATCTTTATTAACTGGTTGAGAAGAGAACAATGCCAGAAAGCCGACAGCTGCATGTGTTGACACAGCTTATCAGCAGAGTTTTGTTTATAACCTGACTACCTGGCAACCTGCAAAATCCAACCAGGAAGTAAATAGACTGCTCATATTTGGTTTCATATTTTAAAAAAATCAAACTGTAGTTATGGATATTTTTGAGATAAGCGTTTGATGTGCTGCACAGATGTTTGCCTGACGCAGAGAGCGGGTGAGCCAAAATGGTGACAAGTGGTTTTTACTTCAGGAACCTTGATGTAATCGCTCTTTTTTGGAGCGCAGTGGTCCAGTGGTAGAGCGTCTGCCTAGCAATCACAAGGTCCGGAGTTCGATTCCCGGTTCTGACACTGTGTTGTTTCCTTGCACAAGAAACTTAATCGACATTGTCTCAGTCGACCCAGCTGACACTGGGTACCCAGCGTGGAGTGTGGATAACCTGTGCACCTAAGTGGGTTGCCGAGGTAATAATGCTTGAAGCGCTTTGAGCAGCGCGTAGTGCCGTATTAGCACGCATAGCTGGATTTAGCGCTATATAAGACTCAACATTATTATTATTATTATTTATTATTTTAGATAAACAACGACAACGCGAGTGATGAAATGAGTGTTGGTTGTTTTCGGCCATCTTTCAGCCATATCACCACGGTGTCAACTCGGTTTGAGGCTCCAATCTCCGGGTTGAAAGAGAGGTACCCGGGTCGGAATGGAATCAAAATTGTCAAGGCTGATAGATCACTGGGTCAACGCGCTAATCCCGCGCTCCTACAACGCCAAAGCTTTTGGAAAAGAGTTGCAATGATTTTCGTTTGTATCGTTTTGTTTGGACATCAGTATAATACAGCTATCATCCTTGATTCTTCTAATCGGCATTATAGAATGTATAGGTTACATAACAGCTATTTAATCTGTTACAAACCTGTCGTACTGCCAAACAATCAACTTTACGTCTGGTAAATCGACGTAAGAATAGTGAAGGTCACAATACAATCTGGAATATACATTTTGGTAATTTAGTTAATTTGTATTATTGGTCTGTTGGACTGTGTGGTATGGTTTCACCTAAACATACCAGAACCCCTTTAACCATTTCTTTCTCAAATAGTGATATGTTGATTTCATCTACCAACTGTTTTTGGCCATGCACATGAAGCTTCTTTATAGCAGAGCATGTTACTTCAACACAGTAGAAGAAAGCAAAGTAATCGTGTTCCTTACAGCACTTGTGATGAATTATCCGTGCAGCACATGTGACGAGCTAGGATAAAAATGAATCTTGTCAGTTAAAACATCCATAGTATAATGCAAAACACTTGATGCTAGGCACACTTGCAAATCTGATTTCGTCTTCTTAAGACCTTTGCAAACATCGTACAGTATGTTTTCAAGAATGAGTTAAACAATGATTTGCCTGCATGCAAACAATTCCACGATCATTGAGTATTGTATTACATTACGTAATCCAATTTTCAGAGAAGACGCAAAACAAATTAAAACATCTTAACTGTTTAATTGCTGTTCGGAAAGCATTCAGTATTCATGTATACCGTTACAGCACATTTGGGGTGATTTGGAAGGACAACAATGCCATCTAGTGATTAAAGAAACACCAGAGAGAATTTCGCTTTAAATGAACAGGTCTGTGCAGAATGGAAACGTTGTAGAATATTATCTGGTGCTATGCCCGTGACGCCATACATTATCCATCTCTGCAGCTCGCTGACAGCTTGTGAATGCCTCGAATATAGTTTCTTCCATAGGTTCATTGTTGGTTTCTGATGATTTTCGTTTTCAACTGTCTTTGTAAAATGCAGTATTAATCAGGGAGCCTTACTATTTACATGTTTAGAATCAAGGTTTTTGTACTGGTGGGATGAAAACTAAAAATCGGTTCAACTTTCAACCTCATATTAATTGCAACACACTACAACTTATTTCCAGCTGAGCGTTTACTTGTAGATTTTGGAATGTTTTATTTTGAATAATGTTTGTAATGAGCTCTGTATTCAAAGGAACAGCTTAAGAACAAAGTTTGAAACAAACATTAAATCCCTTTTACAAGCATCCTTCAGGAGATATTTAGTTGACGTTGAAATCAGTTTGAGGTCTGAGTACAATCACTCCAATTGCATGAAGAAATCAGTTGATAGTGGGCTTAATGATATCTTTATAAAAGTATTGCCACACAATCGATATATTGAAAACATGTTGTTCTGCTGGTGTCAGGAAACCACGTTATGTAATTGCTGCTATGATGTGGTCCTTCGTAATGATCTTGAACTGAGACCTGCAATTTTTCAGGCCCGTAATTACATGTAACTCACTGTGCGGGTAGGTTACGCAAGAGGTTCTTAAAATCAATCCTGTGTGCATGTGGTCATGTAGTTTTTGAAGGTTGTTAGTGAATTATGAACATTATATCAAAGTGGCAAATTATGTAGAATAGGTAGTTTGGACGATGAATAAGTGTGAAGAAACGCAGAGTGTTCGATCAGAGCTCACTCGCTTGGCTGGATGGGTCAACAAATGAAGTCAAGGGAGGGCCTATTTGCTGCTTTGATCTATGTTTGCTTTCTTTCAGGTGCGGAACGTACATGCATCCCTGGCCGAACCTTTATTGGTTGCTGAGGCTGAAAAAAAGCACCACCACATCCGGCTAATGGTTCTTTTTCTGTCCTGATGAAAACACGAGAAATCAGAAGCGCCCACACATTGGGTGCTGACTGATCCGAAAGTTCAGAAACGTCGCTTCGCCAATTTTCATCACCGTCGCCACAGCAAGAAGGATGAAAACTTGGCTGAATGATTCCATAACGATAGCACTGCAATCAATTTATCAAAAGAAAGTTTCTCATCCAATAAAAATATTCAAACATGGTTTCGGTATATTTCAGTGCTGAATTGATGTTAGGTAATCCATGTTTGAAAAAGGCGAAGACATCTACCAATAAAAGTATTGAGATGGTGCTATCAATGAACATGATTTTGGAAAAGAGATTGTAACATTATCCAAACAATATTAAAATGTTTCAATGATGGGTTCAAAGTGTTCGTAAAGTATTGATGTTATAAACGTACATGCATTAACCTCAAACTGGATCGCCTGTTTCTCTCGAAATAGCGATGAAATTACATAGTTTATGTCATGTAATCAAGTACACACTTGCAATGTCAGTGGTGTCACCTTGGGCAAGTGATTTGACTCGTAATTGCCTCAGTCCACCCAGCTGAAACTGGGTACTGGTCCTCCATCAGGAGTGTTGTTAACCAAGTGACTGCTTGGGTTACACCAGGGTAATAATGCCGAGCTCTGCGAGCAAGCTATACAAGCCTGAATTTAGCGCTATACAATATCTAACATTATTATTATTATTATTATTAGTATTATGTCATCGTTGGGATTCATTCTGTAAAAATGTCAGCAGGTTTATGGAGTGCGAAAAGAAAATCTGCAGGTAGTTCAGAAAGTTACAAACTATAGACATGTGTCACTACTCTTATTCAGATTGGGTTGTTGAGTTGAACGCTTTATCAGACCCGGACTCAGATCGGTACTTATAAGAAGTACCATAACCATTTCAAAGCACTGAATTTCGGCGATGTGGAGCGCCCTGTCATTGACACCGGAGGTCGCCAACTAAAAGGCGAGTATACATTTTTGGAAAATTCTGTTCAGGTCGAGTTCAGTACATAAATAGAACAAATAGTTGTTATTCACATTATACATGTATTTGCATAGGATATTACAAAAGATAGGATTTTTCTTTAATGTATTGTGCAGTTCAGTGAAAATTGCACCCATGAAACGTGATTTAACGTGTCGTTTACATATGTTGATGATTTGAGAATCCATCACCAATATACGCATTCATAATTGTCATCGCAAGTTCTATTTAATCTGATAAGGGGGTCGCAGGGTTTAGGTCACTGTTGTCACGGGACAAGAGGTCAGCTCTCTAAAGAACGCTCAGCCTGTCACAGCACAGTATACCTGGATAACACATTGCTTCTTGATTCTCTAGCAATGCTGATCAACCAACTAATCATGCTACCGAGATTGTCCATCATCGTGTACCACTATGTAGTAAAGAGGCTGTATCTGAAGCGTGCTTTATTTAAAGACGCTTTGTGTCACATTGAATGATCGTTGGTCTTAATACTGCCGCTGCCACGTAAAGTCACGTTGTTAGTGTCAGGTAATGTTGTCCAGACGAAAACATCAATACTCTGATGGCTGGTCGTGTTGGACGTACCCTTGGATTGATCTATTGGCGGTGTCCGCGTGGTAAAGCGTCGGATTTGTAATCCGGCGACCCGGGTTCGTCCCCGGCTCGCGGCGCTGTGTTGTGTCCTTAGATATGACACTTTACTTCAATTGTCTCAGTCGACCCAAATGAAACTGGGTACCTGGTCGGAAAGCGACGGCAATGTGAAATTTAACCTTGTAGCGCCTAACTGGCAGTTCGAGTTGTATACTCCCCTGGGTGTTGGCGAATGTTGTGGATGGTACATTGTTCCAATGACTGGGGTAATAATTTGTAGCGCCTTGAGCATGTACAAGTACTCATTATTACCATTAGCTTGTGTTTACTCTGCTTGCACCTTTGAAAACGTTGGTGATTCATTCCTGGCAGAGCATTGACACATACTCCAAACAGTTAATCAGAGAATATCGGTTCAGAACACACGTTCCTAATGGTTGGGCATGTATTAAATAAATGAACATCTACTCGCTTCTCTTTGGGATAGGTACCAATCGCAATCACTGAATTGATGCTGTATTAAGAAGAGAGACATACAAGGTAGTCGATCCTTCGCCCTGTCTCCTGTCACCAGCATTGTCTATTCGTGACATGTAATCGAAAAGAAATGAAATGCCCATGCGTTGCATTAAGATTAAATGAAGTGTAAAACGATTCTTCTTTCGACGTCCTCTTCACGTGAACATAAGGCTGGCAATCTGTCTAGATCTCTCTTTCTTTCTATTCGTATAATTCTATTGTATCACCTGCCACATTTAGGTGTGCAGCTCTTTCGGTCATCATATAAAGGAAACAATAAGAATTGTATCTTCAATGAATGATGGGATTTTAGACTGAACAACAAGAGGGCACGGTTTTGTCAACAAAACCTCGAAAACATGACAACCTTGTGACAGGCAGAGCACTGATCTAATCCTAATAACTCTGGTTCTTATTTTGAACTTTTATGCTTGTCTGCCTGGCAATCATCTGTATATTTGATTGTGTAATAAACAGAGACGTCTGTGTCTAACCTGTGTTAGCAGGAAAAGAACTCTGAGACTTACTTCAAAGATCCGTTTGACATCATTCATATGTGACATTAATCAGGGTTTTGTTCAGACAGTTGTACTTTACGCATACACAGCTAGAATCCCAGTGACATTTGACGTTTTTTGACACTTAAAATAGCTATTGTATGTACTTAAGACTACTCTCATGAATATGCTGTGTACGATCCGTTTCAAAGAGTTAAAAGCTTGTGCGCACCAGCGTGTACGTTAACATTTATTAAAACATCCGTGCACTATTGCATTCCCAGTCTCTGATGAGAAGTGATATTGCAGGTCTGATACAATTCGTAATGGATGATGACAAGCTATTGTAATGGAAGGCTAAAAGCAAGACGCCTGCACTATTCCCAGTCACTGATGAGAAGTGATATTTCAACACTGATACAATTCGTAATGGATGATGATAAGGTATTGTAATGAAAGATTAAAAGCAAGACGCCTGCACTCTTCCAGGTGACTGACGAGAAGTGAAATCTCATCACTGCTGAATTGGTAATATCTAATGAAAAGTGAGCCGTTTAAACTTCAAATAACAGATTCATTATTTTACACACCTATTGTATATCGAAAACACATGTACATTCGGCATGCATAATGTTTTTCTATCAAATGAGATCCTGTTTGTGTTCTCCCATCATGTACATGTACCTTGCTTTCTTCAAGACAGTATAGAACAATGAATAATATGCTGTATGGAGCCATTCCCCACAGGTTAAAATTCTGCCTGGTTCATATTTCGAATGAATTAAAACAAGAAAAGTAGTGAACACAGTTCACGTAGATGCCCCCGCTACCAGATGTACACACCATAATACTGATAAAATGACAACTAGCCTTGTGACACACCAAGGGCTTTATGCGAATGTTCACACATATATGCATATGATGGAAAAGGCACATTTAGCCCTCTTACAGATCACTGGCATTAAGTTTCTTCAGATTCCGATAATTAATAATGGTGTTTTCGGTCAAACAAAAACAACGCCTGGCGATTAGGTACACTTGCATAAATTATGGAATTAAAACCGAAAATGACGTCTCGACGCGTGCATGTCGCCTACTGATCAAACTGAGTGGTAGAGACTTTTACAATAGAATACAATTACACTTACGTCTCACTTTCCTATTTCGTCATATAACAGCACTTATCTGATTATCGACAGCACTTATCAGTCGGTAAATAGCCATGATACATGCATACGATACTGGCACTCATTTCATTCACACAGTTCATACAAAGGTTTGTTCATACTTTAATGCACGCAAAACATGTTGAAGTCAAACCGTATAAATATATTTCACCACATGTGCCAAAGGAACAATGTGTTTATTGACAGTTAACACCATGCATCTTCAAACATACGTTTACAGTTGGACAGGTGGTCAAATTCAATGGTTTCTTTTCGCAAAATAACTTTGGGATCAAAAATATACATAAACAATATGTACATGTACATACCACGATTGATGCATAAAACATATACAATGTTAAATGCTTTTGCCTACTCCATGATATAAATAAAATATTAAATCACTCCCCTGTGTTTTAATATTTAAAAGCGTTCGCAAACTGTCTGGGCAATCTTGTTGTGTACATCACTTCGTTCTACTTAATGTCGGTTATTGTGAATACTGTCCATGCAAATATCTTGAACAGTCTGTCATGCACACAACAAGTGATTGTGGATTATCTGCAACAACATCAAAAATGCACCATGCTCTCAACAAATTTCTCGATCGTTTGCAAGAGTTTCGAAACATCCGGTCTGCATTCAGCATAATCTGTGACGTGTCACTTTTCTTTATCCAGCTATTAAGTAATCATGCTGCGACGAGTAATGTTTTACACAGGGTACGATGAATCTCTATGTGATGCAAGGAGCATCTTTAAAAATGCCAACTGAATCCTTTTTTCATCTGCCAGGATTAAGGAGTTACGACGTTATTTATTGACACAAACACGTTTATAATGTCTAATCTACAGTATATGTTATTTATTTAACACAAAATGCTCCAAACATGTGTCCCGCTAGGAAACACGTATCCAACTTTAAAACTATTGCAGCGTTGGCCCATGAAACATTAATCAAACTGTCCAGTTGGTCGTTACACCATATATATGTGACGTAGTCTACAGTAGTGCTAGTGTTTCATGGAGTTGGGTGGGCGACAGGTACAAAATGTAAAAAATATGCAGG
>JAUELE010227592.1:0-12332 GCA_031471655.1 Diodora aspera | reverse complement strand
GCCGAGGGTTAGGAGAGACGCGTCACATGATTGGACACCAGCTTTTGCTATAGAAGCTTCACTGATTGGTCAAACCGTCTTTAATAGGAGTGGGTCCAGGTTATTCGACGGATGGGGACAGTTAATTATAGCCTGGATTTCGAGGATGCTAGTCAGGGAATCACTGTTGACACACACATTCACAGTCATATTTCTAAATTATAATATCAACTCCTTGTTAATTTTGTTCGATTTAATATGTATATAAATCCTGTCACAGTCCAATCACCTCTTAGCCATGGCTGGATTGCAGAAAGTGGAGTATCTCTTGTCTTCCTGGGATAATAACCAGATTCTCTTTGAAGAATACGTATACAACAAGTCTGCAACGCGACAGAGTTGTCAGCATTGGCAGTGCCTCCACAAGACTTGCTCCGGGAAGTGCAACACTGTTGCTACTTCGTCAGAAATGTATCTGAGCACTCTCACCCTCCAGAAGACAGTGGCCGCGTCAAGTTCGTGAACAACCTGCGATTGAGGGCCAGAGAAGAGACAATGCTGATGCGAGCGTATGAACAAGAATTAACTGCCCAAGATTTGAATCAAGTGCCAACACATCCAGCATTGTCAAGTGTCAGCAGTGCTTCGTACAGTGTAACAAATGGGAGGACACCTTTGCCGCCATCCAAATGTATTTCGATTCATTGGGGTCATCCGAAGACAAGATATTTTATTTAATATTTTTTTGGCTCAAAATTTATTTCTTTATCATAAGTTATACACTCCGAAGTTGTGTTTATTCTTGGCAAGATTCTGCAAACATCCAAAGTATTTAGTGCACTAGTATATTTAATGTAAAAATTATCATATAATTATATTTATTCGATCCTTTGGTGAGAATATCACTTGCCCAATTGGGCAAGTATTTACTAATAATCACTTGCCTGAATTCACCTACAGCTGGCAACTATTACTGGTGAACCCTGGTATATCACACAAGATTAATAAAATGGAGATCTTTTGATTTCACTTTTCTGTGAATCAATCTCTTTAAAGGAACATGATCAAAGACGCAGGTACGCCAATCTATGTTCAAAGCTTGCAAAGATTTCACACCAATTGAGGCGATGAAGAAAAGGGATTTTCGATCTTAGTCTAATGCTAAAAATAGAGTGTGCATTGCATTTTGGGAAGATAAGCAAATATGAAACTGGCTAAAAGGGTGACACGCCTTAATGGTGACATGTGAGTGGACAAAGCAGTGAGACAAAACCGAGATACTGGTTGAAATGCAGACATTTTTTGGACACATGGGTGAGAACACACGATATATATATCAATCGATCATTACACTGAATTGTCCGTAGATTAAGAATCGTTTTCGCCAGGTTTGTCACCAAGGATCGCTTGTCACCATTTTTGTTATAACCTATAAAATGATGACGTCACTAAATGGGGATATTTAGAATCAATTCTCGAGTTCGAGTAAGTAAACTTTTCGGCAAATAAAATGTAGTTAACTGTCCATTATTTTCATTAGGATTTCGCTGTTATTTAACTGATGTATCAATGTTTTACTCAGACCTACTTGAATGTTTTTTAAGTTTTTGTTCGGTATTGGAGATGCAACTTTGATCATGCCCCTTTAATGATTATCTTTTCCCTTGGTGTACATCTTGTACCTGACACTGCGATATGACTGAAATATTGCCCTTGCAAGATAAAACATCATCTTAACCCTTTTTGTGACATCATGAATCCCAAATAAAACAGGGGCGCGGGATGGCGCAGTGGTTAGCGCGTCGGCTCAGCAATCTGCCAGCCTTAGCGGTTATGGTTCGAGTCACCCCCGCACTTCTCTTTCAGCTCGGAGAGACAGGAGCCCTGACATCAACGTGGTATTGGTGAGACCCTGGTGATGTGGGTGAAAGATTGCCGAAAACCACGTAAAACCTCAAATCACTCACCAAAATAAAACACATTCTGTGACATCATGAAGATTATAGCTAAAAGGTTGCTAAAAGCATACCGAAAGAGAATTAATCCTTGAAATATATCCCCGTGTCATTTGTACATGTATGAGACTAGTCTCTTTGGCTATACATTTACAAGTCTTTCGTCAATGCACTTGAAAGTGATGAATTTCATTTAATGCCCGAACCATCTCACAGACTCATGGAGACATTGGAACTGCACTTCTGTGTTTTAACAATATGCTTTCATTGTATTGACTTATTTTCTACCTTTTTGGTGATTCATGGAATAATCAATGTACATAATCTCTTTAAATATTTATGACTTGTTCGTTATGTGTTGTGGACTTGACTATTTCGGTATGATTTATTTTTCCTGAAAAGAAAATGTTTACCTTTTTGCCAAAGATCAAGTTTAATGAGCATTTGAAATTCCTTGTTAGTCAAAATAGGAGTTTTATGAGTGTTTACTGTCTTGTGATAAATCTTCTTTGTAGAGCTGCAGAGAGGAAATCATGACATGAAGGAGCTTACAATTCTGTAATATTTCACTACACTTATGTTTGTTCAATTTAAGTTATGAACATTTTATACAACATAGTTTATATCAGTGCTTCCTAAACCCATGGTCGTGACCTACATGAGGGTCGCAAGGATGCTCCTGATGGTCACAAGAGGGTTTATGTTTCTGTCCTGAGGGTCGCCAGGCCAAAGCAATTCTGTTAAAGAGTCGCAGCCAAGAAAGTTTGAGAAGCACTGTTCTTTAACACATGGTTGCCATTGGTGGGGGCAAGGATGCTCCTGAGGTTCATAGGATGGGTTATTGTTCCACCCCAAGAGGGTGGCCATGCCAAACAAATTCTGCAGTCATGGTCATGGTCAACACTGTTAAACACTGATTTGTTACATATTAACACAAAAATGTATCCTGATAATATTGTTTCTTCAATTAGCACTACATATCGTCGCAGTCCTATCAAATACGAGTATGTGGGTTTTGAAACGTTTTGAGATAATCGAAAAAAAAAAACATTCCATTTTCAAGCCGACAAATGATACAAGTTTTCAAAAAAATGTTGTATCTTTGGCATTTATTAGTCGACTGTAACGAGAATTTTACAGGACATGCAGGATGTATCAGCTTTGCTATGTAAGGCATAACTCATTTTTGACCAAAACTCGACATATGAGGTTTTGTTGGACTACGACAATATGCTTGTTTCCAAGTACCCCAAGATTCAATTTACTGTGTTTTTGCTTTTACTTTGACTTGAATAAGAGAAGAAAGAAAAGATTGTCCTCCAGCTAGTCCATATGAGGCTGAGACTAATTATCTGCTTGCAAATTGGTCTTTATGTAATATCACAACTCAGAGGGTTCCATCAGCCATACACAAATAGAATCCTTTATCCGGCGAAACATTTCTCGTAAGCAACTTGCACTCTCTTCCGGTTTAATTTCCGTTTGAACATGACTTCAGGCAGGAGGAATGTCAGAATTTCCTGATTTTCTTTTTGGTCTTCTGAAGATCAAAAGTTTTACAGTTACAACTGTTTTAAATCTGCTTGTTCCTTAATGTGAAATGCACTTATTTTGGGATCTACCTCTGGTAAGAATTGAGGACATGTGACCCATATGAAGAGGGTTCTCATGTCAAACAATTTCCCAGGAGCACTCCAGCAATGATGTGGTCATTTAATTTCCTCATGGAAAACGCTATAAGACAATCTAGCTTAAAGATATGATTCTCATTAAAATGCATAATTTCGTCCCAGGAGAAACACTTCAATTTGAAGTAAAAACTGGTGGTTAATTGTTTTTCTCTTAATAAGCCTATTTGCATCATAATGGAAATAAAATTGGTGCCATGGGACAAGTTAGGATTATTTGATAACCTGAACAAGGAATGGTAGGGACCTAACCTGTATTACTCAGAAGTTTTTGTCATTGCATCTCTCTCTGAAAGGGAGAGGAGACCTTGTTTTGCTTTGGCTTCGGTGTCCAGTTGTAGTTTCCAAAACTCTGGAACTGTTCAGTAATCTTCCATGAAACTTCACATACAAATTGGGCACATGGTTAAATTTCAGGGTTTGAATTTTCTAAAAACAATGTTGTCTTGTACCATGGCAATGAATATTAATTTCATTTCCGGACCAAAACTCTGGAATTGTTCAGTACTCTTCCATGAAACCTGACATACACATTGGTCTTCTTGTGCCTTTTCAGGGTTTGAATTTTCTGAAAAATATATTTTATGTTGATGTGACAACCAAGTGTTGAAGCTGCCATTTTTGTTTCAGAGTAGAACACTGGAACTATTCAGTATTTTTACACAAAACTTAGCACACTAGTTGGGCATTTTCAGGGGTCTGAGGAAAACATTTAATTTAAGTTCATTTCCAGTCAAGTTGTGCCTTTTCAGCGTTTGAATTTTCTGCAAAATATATGTTCTATTACCATGGTAACCAAATGATGAACGTTTGCCAGTTTTGTTTCTGAAGCAGTTTAGAATTTTTCCCCCAAAACTTGACACATGCACACACATCAGGGTTTGAATTTCCTTTCTTTGAGGGGTTGGATTTTCCATGAAAGGAGGGCAGGGGAGAAATGGGGAAGACATAGGTTTTTACGTTTGCAATCCCTTTATACTTTAGAATGATTAGAGCTGCAATAATTTGTGTTTTATGTAATGAATGGAAACTTAATGCCATGTAAGGGAGGGGCTATTTCCTGATCCATGCATTTTTAACAATCAATACCCGGATGCATTATACAGGTTCTAGACGTCTGTCAATGTTTGTTTTGTCTGTCTCGAGGCACTGTGGTAAAATGAAATGAAAAAAGCTGACCAATCTTTTTAAATATTTTGAAGGAGAGGAGACGTCAAGAAACTGAACACTCAAATGTGATATGTGGTAACTCAGCGGACCAAAGTAGCCTATGGAGGTTTCACAAACAGTCGTTAGAATCTAAATATAAAATTCCGATTTTTTTGCATGATTCCATGTAACGGTGACAAAGCAAAAGAGATATTTTGAAAGACTAAATGAAAGTTTCAATAATATTACGCATTCTATATTTAGAAGTCATTTTCTGGATTTAAGTTTATATTATATCTATTTTCTGGAACCAAAACAAATTTCCCTTGGAACAGTAGAATTGTACCCCCGCAGTCCAAGGGACTGGTAATTTGGTGCCCAGAAGAAACACTGCTTCTGATAACACTCAAAATGTCTACTACTAATTAGAATAAAGACCCAGATTCTGTTTGAAATGCGCTCCACTGTACTCGGTTTTCACTTTCATAACTTGTCATTGTTTTGTGCGGTTTTATTAGCTTGACATTTATTCCTGTCATGTCATTGAAATTGTACTGCAAATGATTATAAATGTATAATAAACTTACATGATTGTGCAATTACTAAGCATATATGTCTTGTGGCAGTAACTTGGAACACAATGCTTATTCAGTGTTTATTGCCCCCCTGAAAATGTCAGCTTAGATAATAAAATTTAAATTGAAAATTAAATGTCATGAAATCTTTCATATGTATTTTCTGTTAAACATTACTGTCTCTTGTTTCAACAATTCTTAGTTCATTCACACTGAGTAGAAACCTTAAGTCTGTCTTGCACAGCGAAGACCAGTTGCTGTGACTTGGGCTAAAGCTTTCTTTTTGTTGATTTCTTTTGGAACTGTTTTCAAGGCTTCAAGGTGACTCAGAAAGAATAGGGCCCCAATAACTCAATGCTTCTTGTACAAGGCAACTAAAATTGAGATCTCTTGCTTTCATTTTTTTTGCTATTGATCTCTTTCATGAACTATCCTTTGTCTCGATGTCCACCTTGCTCGTCACTTGTTTTGGTGGAAACATTGTCCTTGCAAGGCAAATAAATCATCTTAACTCACACCTCTCTCACCGTGCAGATTCCATTGCTTCTCGTTTGCTGGTAGCAAGATTGATGGTGCTGCGTACATCATTAAAGTTTAGCCTTATGCTAGTAGCAGGCTATCCTTGAAATCCAGGCTATAATATAACTCCTGTCTCCATCCGTCAAATACCCTGGACCCACTCCTTTTGACGACGTGTTTTTCATATCAGACACAGAATCTGAAACCAAATTTTCCTGACCACTGGCTTCAAACCAGGTCTGCCAAGGATATCAAAAGAGAAAAATTATTGGAAATTAAGATGAAACATACATTAGCTAGATTTGAATAGGGTGACGTTTCTTTTGCGGTTAAGTATATTACAATAAAAAAAAAATTTCGGTAATTTTTCGGCACACGGTAGCCTGTATTGCGGGTCCCATCCAGCGGAAGTTCAGGGGCAAATAGCGCTCCGTAAAATTGCGGGTTCCATCACTAAGCCAAAATACTTTTTCTGTAATATTGCGGGTCTCGTCACCAAGTGGTTAAACATTTCCAGGTCTGCTAGTTGCTTATCACCGCTCGAGTTTAAATTGCATGTGCGAAATGTTTGAACACAATCTCGATTCTGTTCTTACTTTAGTATCTCTATCATTTGAAACTCATCGGTGCTGTTGGCTAGTGCCCACCCCCCCAAATGAACTTTGAGCACTGTATTGCAGTGCATTAGTTATGACTGAAAGATTGCTTATAAGGACAAAGTGACACATAAATATATATTCCACACTTTTTCCTTTCAGGAATACAGCGTCATGATTGGTTCTTTTCTTCTCAAGACATAATCAATGCATTAGAACAAGGTGGCTGCTTTGACGTCCTGTGTTTGGGATGAATACAGTACAATATTAATGTAACAGAGTTTCATCTCGCAGTGGGAAAGAAGATACCGAAACAGCATGGTCACAAACCATAAGCTTCTTATGGAAATACAATAATTGAATTATTTATCCAAGTTTTCATAGTCACTGAAAGATTCAGTAATAATAAGGAAAATGGAGCCAAGTTCTGCTGATGCCAATGTATCCACGTCTTCCAAGAGTCCGGAAACATCTGATGGATTGTCACAGTTGAGTGAACAAGAAAAGGTAAAAGTGGAGGTAAAAGTGGAGGCTGTTAAATTGAAGTGTTTTGTATGTTATAGAAAATTCTCGTCAGCAAGCATGTTACAGCGCCATATGACAATTCATGCAAATGGAAAACCTTACAAATGTAAAAAGTGTGCAAAAAGATTTGGCAAATACAGTTACCTACAGAGACACTGGAGAATTCACAGTGGCAATGGGCTTTATAAATGCAAGATGTGTAAAAAAGCTTACTGTAACCGAGGCACCCTGTTCGATCACATGGCAATTCACACTGGGAAAAAACCCTACAAGTGTGATGTTTGTGGGAAAGAATTTATTTGGTCGAGAAGCCTGGTGTTCCACAAGAAAACCCACACTGAAGAGAGGCCCTTTGTTTGCAAAACCTGTGGAAAAGGGTTTCGCGGGACCTCCCAACTTAAGATACACATGCGTGGTCACAGTGGAGAGAAACCATATGTATGTAAGAATTGTGGAAAAGGTTTTCCCAGTTCAGATGGCCTGCAGAGACACGCAAGAGTTCACACTGGAGAGAAACCATATAAGTGTGAAGTATGTGGGAAAGGATTTACACAGTCGAGTCATCGGCGAATACACACAAGGATTCACACTGGAGACAAACCTTTTGAGTGTAAGGAGTGTGGAAAAAGTTTTCGGAGCAACCAACTTCTAAAGAAGCATATGTGGGTTCATACCGGAGGTAAACCTTACAAGTGTGGCGAATGTGGCAAGGAATTTGTTCATTTATGTGATTTAAAAATACATATGAAAGTTCATGTGAGCAGGAACCTCTACAAATGTGATATATGTGACAAAAGATTTAACAATTCCCATTCCTTTGAGAGACACAAGAAGATTCACTCAGAAAGGCCTCACAAATGTAGTTCATGCAAGAAAGAATTTAAGAGATCAATATGGCTGCTCAAACACATGAGAACTCACACGGCAGAGAAAACGTACAAGTGTGATGTATGTGGAACAACATTTGATTCATCGAGTAAGCTCGGATGCCACTTGAAGATTCACACTGAAGAGAAACCGTACAAGTGTGCAGAGTGTGGCAAAAGTTTTGAACATGCAAGTCATGCCTTAGCACACATGAGAATTCACACTGACGAGAAACCGTACAAGTGTACAGAGTGTGAGAAAAGTTTTGAACATGCAAGTCATGTATCGGCACACATGAGAACTCACACTGAAGAGAAACCGTACAAGTGTACAGAGTGTGAGAAAAGTTTCAAACATGCAAGCCATGCATCGGCACACATGAGAATTCACACTGAAGAGAAACCGTACAAGTGTACAGAGTGTGAGAAAAGTTTTAAACATTCCAGTCGAGCATCGGCACACATGAGGACCCACAGCAAGGAAAAACCTTACAAGTGCCGTGATTGTGGGAAAGATTTCCGCTGTCCAGAGTACTTGAAATTGCATAAGAAAGTCCACACTGGGGAGAAGCGGTATAAATGCAATGGGTGTGATAAAGAGTTTTACTGGCTAAAGGATATACAAAGACATATGAGAATTCACACTGGAGAGAAACCTTACAAGTGTGATGTATGTTCCAAAGGATTTCGTTGTCAAGATAGCTTACGAAGGCACATGAAGATCCATCTGGAAAAAGCTTTTGAGTGTGGTGACTGTGGAAAAGGATTTTGTTGTTCATTCGATTTACAAGTGCACATGGTCACTCATGCTGTTGAGAATCAACCGATGGCTAATTCTCAAATTAAAACACGTCCACGGACGCATATAACAGTTAAAATTGGAGAAATAACGAATGAAGTGACCAAGTGTATGGAGACTGCAAAGCTACAGAGTCATATGACAATTCGTATTGGAGAGAAAGCCAGTGCAGGTGTTAACCCTCCTTGATTTGGTCACTTTGGTCAATAATATGAACGAGCTTTTACTTTTTAGTTTAACTTTTTAGTATTGTGATACCCTGGGCGTCGGCGTCGGTTTTTCAAAAGCCTATAACTTTTAATTAATTTTGAGGTACGACCATCAAATTGTGAGGGTAGTATCTTCACAGCCATACTTCTCAGATACCATCATCCCTCACCCCCATCCCCACCCCCATCGCTCCCCCGCCCTCATTTTTACCTTTACATGAGAAACTTTTGTGGACAGCAGGTTACATTTTTCAAAGTTTTGAGGGCAGCATCCTCACAGGAATACTTCTCAGATACCATCATCCCCCACCCCAACCCTCACTCCCTCCCCCTTCCCCTGCCCTCACCCCTCCCTCAGTTTGACCTTTACATAAAAACGTTTTGTGAATAGCAGGTTACATTTTTCAAAGGGTAGCGTCCTCACAGGAATGCTTCTCACATACCATCATCCCCCAGCCCCACCCTCACCCCTCCCTGCCCTCACCCCACCCTCAGTTTGACCTTTACATGAAACACTTTTGTGGATAGCAGGTTACATTTTTGAAAGGAGAGCATCTTCACAGGAATGCTTTTCAGATACCATCATGCTTCTCAGATGACCTTTACACGAAAAACATTGTGGATGGCAGGTAACATTTTTCAAATTTTTACTATTATATGAAGAACTTTTGTGGACAGTAGATTACATTTTTCAAAGTGTTGAAGGTAGCATCCTCACAGGAACACTTCTCAGATACCATCATATTCTCCATTTGTAGCATCCTCACAGGAATACTTCTTGTCATGATACATTACTGTTTACAAAATTTAACCCGCTTGGCGAGCTCTGTTGTCTTCTGACAACTCTTGTTTCAGTTTGCAACCCCCTCACCTTTTCCCCTTTTTCCCTTCTTTTTTTTCCAAGATCCTGAATCCGCTTACTGGTATGTGCTGTGCAGGATATGAGAGATGGAAACCAGGGGACTTTACAACTTGAATGCAATGTATGCCCTCATCACTTACAACATGGCACTCACTCATGATAATAATTCCAAAATTTCGAATTACAACTTCAAAGATCACTAATTTCTAACAATGTCAAATTAATTATTTTCTTCACGTTGAAGTTTTAGAAGTTTTACTGTATTTAGTATTCCTACAACTAAGCCCAAGTGCCCAGGCGTTACTTTCCAGCTTCTGCTAGAGGTGGCAGAGGGCATAGGCGTACGAGCCCCCCCCCCCCCAATTCGGGCAAAATTGCTTAGGATTTGGGCACAGCAGAGAGTCAAGGTTTTTTTTGTTTGTTTTGCTTCTCTGTTATTCTAGGTGGTCTGAGCCATGAGCCGTCTTAGCTGGCAGTAGGTCAAGTCGCTGCTGGAACTTGTGAATGTAGGCCCAGTAATATAGCAGGCTTGGTTATCGTCATCCTCAAAATCCAGGGCATAATGACTGAATGTACTCCTATTCACCATGGTCGTTTTGTGTATGTAAAGTCCAAATCTGCTAAGTATAGATGACTAATGAAGTGTCGCATTCACTGCACGAGAAATAACTTTGGATAAATTGAAACACACAACGTCTACTTCGCTGAGTGTTAGGAAAACCGACCATGTGATTGGACGCAAGCTTTTGCTATGGAAGCTTTACTGATTGGTCAAAATGCCCTCGTGGTGAATAGGAGTGATTCCTGGGTATATGACGGATGGTGGCGGAGTCATTTGTACTCTAGATTTCCAGGATGGGTTGTTGAGGGAGTCTATCTCACTTGGGACATATCCAGTTTGTTCTGGAGATGGAATCTTGACACCAATGTTGGTTGGTAAGCTTTATAGTGGAACTGCGATCTTTCAGCCAATGATCATTTTCGCCAGTCGAGTGCAGAAGGAAAGTCTGCATCACCAGTGGGGAGCTGGATGATTTTGATGCAGTGAAACCTGCAAGCTACGACGAGCACTGACAAACAAATTCTCTTAAAATTAATACATGTATGCATCTATAGCCGAGTTTTCATTGTCATGTTGAAGGTGATAGTGCACTGTATAGTGCAGGAGGCAGTAATATGCCCGTCTTGGCGGTGGTGGATTCAAATCCTGCCTGGGTACCCCTGGTTCAGCCTAGAGAAGGACCCCCGACAACATGATGTAGATGACACTGTGGCAATAAAACCGAAAGATTGTTGAAAGCATCGAACTTCAAAATACTTCCACATGCCATAATCGCTGCGTATCCAGTAGGTTCACTGGTTGACCTGAGGAGATGAACCCTCAACCAGTGCAGCACACGGATTAGCAGGCTGGTGTTCTACCATGATAATGTCCCTGATACCAAATGATGCCCAACCAAATACATTTTCAGATTGAATTGTGAATGTTCACCGAGCTGGAAAACAAGTTTGATTGTTTTTTTTATATTGACAGGCGTTTGGTTGGTAGATTGGGCATCTACTGGGTTAGCTGAACACTGGTTTGAATTCCATGGAAACAAACACAGCGTTAATTTGGATACATGGTCAAACTCAATGCTTTCTTTTCAAAAGACAACATTTGGAATGATAAATATACAAAACAATATATGCACACACGTCGAATAATACAAACAGAACTAGCATATTTGTTGGTTAAGCAGCCTCTTGAATGACCGTATCTATTTTCTGACACCCCTGTCCGATATTAGAAAAAAAATAATGCATTCAACTTTTCCGACAGAATCTTGAAAATATTCGGAAATTTTCGGAGACTCCACCCTTGCAATTAAGAGGCATTCGGCTCATACTCGTATAGCATTTAAAAATCAATGGAACACTTCGGTAAACCGCCAGAGAAAGATTCGGAATGAGGCTGGCTTTTTTAAAACTGGAAAATACATTTGTCTGCATCTGCCACGACCAAGGGAATACGGCGTTATTTAATTAGGCGTGCATTTACAATGTGTGATTTACAGTTTATTTATATCACACACAGGCCACTGAACCACTGAACTGTAAGTATTCGGGGGCGCGTATTCAACATTAAGTGTCGGCCTGTTTTCTGTCAGCAATGCCCGAATATCTGGCTCGAGAAAGTGACCAGAATAAATGTTCGTGATAGGTTCTAGTCACATCCTAGGATGTGAAAATATATATATTCTGGTCACTATCTAGGGCCAGAAATTCGTGCAACTGTCGGCAGCGATGGTTGTGGGATCACATATTGCCGGCCTCCCTTCGCCTGTGGGGATCTTGTAACAATGCGAGAAGTGTGCGCGCGTGTGTGTTGAGGGGGGGGGGGGGAGATTCGGACGCGAAGTCATCGGCTGGGGATCTGTGGGGCTTCTCCCAACAGCCAGAAAAGGGGGCCTCCGCCTGGCATCTCCACATCCGCACGTGCCTTTTGTTTCGTCCAATATTGAGTCCTGACCAGGCGTGAGTGAGGGACCATATATACACAAAGAAAAAAGTTAAGCACATCCTGATACAAATCATGATAGTTTTGCACTAAGTTTTAATAATTTAATA
>JAUELE010227581.1:0-12332 GCA_031471655.1 Diodora aspera | reverse complement strand
TCCACATCTGTTGTAGTTGTAAATATTTCGAATTTGCGGCGGGGGACATGGCCACCTTAGTGGCAAACACTTGTTTTCTGGCAAATCTATTTGCCCAAACAGGCAAGCAAAAAGAAACTTCTGCTTGCCCGTAATAATTTTCTTTTCTTCCGGCAAGTGGGCAAGTGTTAAGGCCACTGCAGACCTTTGTGACCAAATCATTCACGATACATTCATGCACAGTCTGATCGCAAACGATTGAATCACACGTACAAATAATAGACGATTTTTAATCACATGACTGAATTACAATAAATCATATGGTTTTTGTAACCCCACATGATAAAATCTCTGCCTCTGATTGTGATTTGTTTTCAAATACCAAACAATTGAATTGTTGGTTCACCATAGACCTTTGCTATTGATAAAAATCGGGCAAAATATCAAACACTTTTAATCTGTTATGATAAGAAACAACGTTAAACGTCTTCGTAGACCCCTTGGGTTACATTGACCCAAGGGGTCCATGAAGACGTTCAACGTTATTGAATTAAGAACAATTGTGATGATTCAAGACCTGTTATATTGTTCTTCCTTTGCTTGTCCAGCGTCACTACCGCCATCTCGAATCCCGAAAGGAAAGGCAGCTCCAGGTGCCTCTACAAATGCTGGTCCTTATAAAGGGTATGTATGAACATTAAAACATCTCTCCGAAAAGGTGGATAGTAGACAATTGCAGGAGTGCATCAATGACTAATGTATTTGCAGTCGAACCTCGTTTATCCGAACCCCGTATATCCGAATGTCTCGCTATCCAAATAATATCAAGAGAAACGTTTTTTTTTACTACATAAAACTCTCCGGATAACTGTAACCAAATGCCAAAACAAACAGAAATTTGGGTTGTTTATCCGAACACTCGATCAACGTGGATCTGGTAAACTGTGTTTCTTCGAACAAGAAACAAAGAACACTTGCCGATTTCTTTGGAAAATATGATTGAACTTTCTGCTGTTTGTTTATGTATTAGTTATCAGTTGTATTTATTAACCGTTTAAACAAATTGTTCTGTCTTTCGTTTACGTCCACCTAACAGCCTAAGGGGAGTTACTCCGTAGTGATTCAGATATCCGAAAATTCATTCATCCAAACGAATTTAGAAAAAACGAAAGTGTTCGGATAAACGAGGTTCGACTGTATATCATTCAGGCAGAAAGAAACATAGTGATGTTTTCAAGATATCATGCAGGCAGAAAGACAAAGCCATTTTCTTGAGGGGCAAAACTCATACTCCCAATAAACCAGAGGTGCCAGAGTCACCCGCATCTGCTCGCCTGCATTGAAACTGTTTGCTTGTAACCAATACTGTCTCATAATACAACCGCAGAGGCTCTAGCTGTTTTATATGCCACCACTAATTTTCTACTACACAACATCTGCAACTGGAGAGTGTTTCATTGTGTGGAAACCAGATGTCTTCCTTTACTTTCCACACCAGTTTGATAATAGGTGGTGCTGCACGGTGGTGACACGTCCAGTTGGAGAGCTCTACATTTGCTACTTTTAATAATAAAATAATAAGTGTTCTTATAACGCGAACAATATTTAATCACTCAGCGATTACTCATGGCGCTACACATTATTACCCCGGTCATTGGAACCATCTACAATCCACTTCCTTTCTCCACTCCCTAGGGAGTATTCCACCTGAGCTGCCTGTTAGTCGCTCATAGGTTAAACTTCACAGTTACCATCACTTTCCGACCAGGTACCCAATTTTACAGCTGGGTGAACTGAGACAATGTGGATTAAGTTTCTTGTCCAAGGAAACAACGCAGTGTCGGAACCGGGAATCGAACTCCGAACCTTGTGGTTGGTAGGCGGACGCTCTACCACTTGACCACTGCGCTCCACAGGGTGGTTTACGATCATCCTCGTTTCTGTCACCTTGAATTATCTGAAATGTTCTTGTAATTGCTTTTAGAATTATTCAATTATGGTATTCCTTATCATAGATTACGATATCTCACCAAAATCTGCTTCCAACGTTAGTAAATCGTTTTTGCCATCAATTGGAGACGTTTATTGCATTTCACCACTTGAACAAAGAGTATCAGTTGCAGCTTTTAGTTCTCGTTTCTTAACGGCACTTGCAGTGTTTTTGCTTTCTGAATACGGTCGGAAGAACTTCTCTATATCATATTGATGTTCCACGCTGCTGTTGCTGGCTTTTGAAAGGTGAAAGCCACTTCGCGTTATGGACGCAGATGCTGTCAAGTTCTAGAACTCAATCTAGGTTGCACTGGGATGCGAATTTGCACAGAACCGAACACCAATCGGCAATCACAAGATACTCAGCACACAGTTTTGAAAACAGGCAATCAACTTGTGACACTTACATTCATGAAATTCTACCTGTATGGGAAATCGACATTCATGTCAAATTAATATGGCATTTTATGTGAATAACGAACTTACATTAACAACGGAACTTATCGTTCAAGTACCAACTCGATGATCATCGTATGTATTGCCTTTGCTACATGAAGGTCATCTACATCCAACTCAGTCGTTTATATATCTCATACAGCAAATCATTTGGACCAGATGTGGCTACAACTTATGGTCATGACGATTTGTGAACCAATGCACAGGTCAAATGATATTGCTGTAAATGTGTATACATGAACATGGTTACCCTTTCTTTTGAATGTTTTGTGAACACATTGGTCTACTTTAGCCAATACACGTGGAGAAATGCTATCTGTAAAGACATTCTAACGAGGCTTAATTGCCTTGGTAACAGCATTAAGCTTTGCACAGCAAACCTCCAATGATGGACACCTAACGCAATTTTTTTTGTTACTTTCTGGCGGTTAAAGGCAAATTTATTTTGAAGGACAAAATTCCACACATTTGCTCAGATTAAACTCAGTGGAGTTTTATCAACTGCCAAAAATTGTAGTATGAGGAAATCATTAGAGTCTTGCTGTCTTTATGTGTGTTGCTATTTTCAAGGCATTTGTGCCTCATTAGATCTGCATATAAAGGTGGGTTTTCCTTACGTTTATTGGCTAATTCAGACAGATATATACACAAGGCGTCCAAAAATACCTGTACCTACATCTATATAAATGTACAAATATAATATTTGTTCTGCGCATTAATTCATAAATATCCTCAAAGGAAGTAGGTATTATATTTTGAAAGATGCACGCACCATTGTACACCAACAGGATACATGTATACTACCGACAACAAATAAGGGAACTAAGAATTTGAATGCAGCTAACATTGAGGTGGATGTGTGCAATACCGTAGCGTTCACAGCTGAACGCAACATCCAATCACAATGAAATTTCAAACGATACATGAACAATACGTGATGCACCTGCAAACATAAGCTAAACTGTGTCCACCTATTGAAGAACTTACAATCACCAATGCAATTGAGGTGAACACACGCTGAAAAATGGCAGTATCTGAATGAAAAGACAAAATGGAGAAGTGTGGGTATGATAGAGGGAGGAACACCACTGTGCCAAGTTGCCTGAATATTGGATAAATCAAAAAGTGTAATTTCACGCCTGAGGGACAAGTATCGTCAAACGGGTTGGGTTGCAATAAGACCGGGGCGTGGTAGACCAAATTCAACGACACCTAGACAGGATCGTCTCATTACCTTAATGGTCCTATGCAATAGGTTTAAATCAGCACCTGCTATCAATAAGGAATTCCGTACAATAACTCGACGACGAATTTCAGTATCAACCGTTAAGAACAGACTCTATTAAGCCAGTCTGAAAGCAAGGCGGCCTGTGAAGGGTGTCATCCTTACAGCTCACCATATAGGTATTAAAGATTGGTGTGGGCTAGGCTGCATCAGGGGCAGGCTTTGCGCCAGTGGCGTTACACCATGTTCTCGGATGAGTCAAGGTTTTGCCCCGATTCACAGATGGCAGAAAACGTTGTTGGCGCCGTAGCGGTGAACGGTATGTCAGAGCGGCAATTATTGACCAGGATCGGTATGGGGGCCGTGATGTAATCGTGTGGGGCTCTATTACACATGGCAGGCAAACGGATCTGGTTATCCTTAATGAACACTTGACTGGTCAGTGATATGTGGACGAAATTTTGTGTTTTGTCGTGGCTCCCCTGGCTAGAATTATCGGCAGGAATTTTGAATTCCAAGATGATGATGCCAGCCCACATCGTGCCTAAGTAGTCAACGATTATCTCAGACGAGAGGACATACGGACATTGGACTGGCCCGCAAAGTCCCAAGACATGTCCCCTATTGAGTATCTTTGGGACGTTCTCGGCCGGAGGGTGTGCGCCAGGGATCCGGCACCCGTCAACCTGGCCCAGTTTGGGGTAGCTCGGAATGGCGGGAAATACCACGGGCAAGCATCCGGAGGTTAATCAACAGTATGCCGTCAAGGTGTCGTGCATGTGTCGCCCAACATGACACACACAACGATGACTTAGAAAGGAAGTTATGCCCAGAGGAGCAATGTTTCTCCTGTTCTCTTGAAATAAGTACATGTATCGTCAGAATGATTGTTTGTCCCTTTGCACGCTCACAGAAGTCAGGAAAAGGCGGATGGTATGCAATTAAAATTGAGTAGAACTTTTACAAGCAACACTGTAAGTATCAAAGTCAAACTGTTGTATTTTTTCAGATCTCTATTTGTTGCAGTCCGCATCTGAATTGTAGCTAAATGGTATCTAAACGATATTCCATGTGGGATAAAGAAAAATGCATGAGCTTTAATATTTCTAAAAATGAATTCTAATGCGATACAGAAGAAAAAGTTTTATTATGATTATTCGTTATATTTAACAGCTGAACATATCTTTGATGTTCACGTCTACATTAATGCAAGTATGCTTCCAACTTTGATCAGCCTGAGACACCACCATGGAAAGTTAGATGATTTATGGAAGTTCTACCTACAGTATTCGAAAAGCAATTAGAACATTTCACATGCATCATGTGGAGAAGAAAATAAATTACTGCCGTTAACACAGTTCCTTCAAGTAGCTAAATGCAATAAAAGTCTCTAAAACATAGAACATTTTAATTATTAACTATTGAAGTGCATTTGAGGAAAATACACTAGCTATAATGAGGAATATTCATAATTAAATGATTGCAAAAGCAGTTATAAGAATACTTCACATCATTTAGGTGTACAGGAACAAGAATGGTGTTAACTAATAGCTTCGCTCCTGGTTCTGAGTTTAATGTCGAGTTTAATGTCGATTTCAAAAGGGTTCGTAAATTTACGTCATTTGTTGAAGGTGTGTTAATAAACAGAAGATACATATATCCTTGCTTTGTTTGATGCAGCTTATTTGAAATGGCATTTTCTGCACGTTTCCGTACGACAGCAGCTTGAAATTCGGCAGAGGAAAGAAAACAAAGTGCGTGTTGCATGTTTGAGTATGTATTCGAAAGAGCGTTGTTTTAACATTAGGGAGCCACGTGACAATCCATGACAGCAGAGATGTTGATGAACTGTGACGCAAAGACATTTCATTTGGAATTCAGTAAAGATAATTTTGAGAGCATTTCGAATTACCGTCATTCCAGACGATTTGTTTGCTCCAACAAATACCAGTTTCAACTGAATTTACACAACATGAAGTTGTCACAATTTTTTAAAGTTAATGAATATAAATGTTGTCAAGTAATTGAAATAATCATGCAATGACTTGTTGCTCCAATAATTTTCCAAAACCATAATTCGCTTTCCTTCTACTTTGCTAACCTCTCCCCAATGTCATTCTGAAACCCAATTTAGTAGTGAGTGCAACGCCCACTCCGATTCTCCACGCTTGACAAAACCCAATATACTAATTTGAGCAAATCTCCTTGTAAGGTACTTCAACAAGCTTTTCCTGATTTATTGATTGACGCCCAAGTTCATTGATTGAGCCATTCGTCATTAAAGTGATAGTGTTCCTTTGCATTTGTCCCTTTTATCGTGTGAGGTTTAAGGTACTACCAAATCCATACGAATTGAGAAATTTATTTTTACACCCCAGTGATGTTTATTCAATGTTATATACTTCCCAGATGCCTTAACACCCATTCAATCCAGTCTTTATCCCCGTGGAACATCCCGGCGTTGTATGAGAAGGCTTTGTAAACCTATGTAATACCCCGATGACAAAGCCTTATCAACGTGTGTAAGGCCCTCCAACCAGGGTATTATTTGAGCTTACAAAGCCCTCCCAATCTTAAAGCAGCTCTTACAAAAGAAAACGACCAAAACATCGCGCAGAATAATGACAGTGGTTACTGTTTATTACAACTAACTGCACGTGGTTACTGCTTAGTACGACGAACTGCACGTGCTACGATCACATCCTGTCAACTTAATCGAGAGACCGTATCAAATGTACGTTTATACACAATTTGTTTCGTTTAAAGTTTCAAAATATCATTAAAAATGTTTCTCAATGTAACGGTCAATATATAAGTCAGATAAAAATATCCCCTCGGGTTTTTCATCGAAAGAAAGCCCCTGCCCTCGTGATCGGCGCCCGAGTGGGGCTAAAGCCCTCCCCCTCGGCCAAAACCCCGCGCAGAGAGCTTTTTTTCGAAGGAAAGCCCTCGTGATCGGTCTTTATCCATTACTTAGTTATTTCAGCCCATTAAAGTCAGACAAAAATGCAAAACTGTTTGGCATCGTGTAATCAAAAAGATGACATTGCCAAGGCATAACGCTCTCAGTGTAGCTCATTGTGGCTATCGTCCATATGGGATAAATAAAGAAAGATACATGCTAAAAATGAATTCTAATGCGATACAGAAGAAAACGTTTTATTATATGTGTTATATTTAATAGTGGAAAATATCTTTGATGTTCTCGTCTACATTAATGCAAGTAAGCTTGCAACTTTAATCAGCCTGCAACACCACCATGGAAATAACGATGGTTTATGGAAGTTCCACCGACAGTATTTAAAAAAAGCAATTAAGATATTTTACATTCGTCGCGTGGAAAAGAAAATGAGTTGCTGCAATTAACACTGTTCGTTCAAGTAGATAAATGCAATAAAAGTCTCTAGAACATAGTTAAATATAATATACTCCTCAAAAAAAGAAACGCATAGCACAGATTTTAAGGTCTTTAGGATGAATCGGAAACATTAGTTTATTTAATATCTTGAAAACCAATATCACCTTGACCCCGTGTCGAGTTTGAATCTCTCCTGATGCAGATTACGATCGCTAAAACGCAACCAACACTGAGTTTTGAATAAATGTCACAAAAATATCTTCACTCTGGGTTTTGAGTTAGTATTTAGTGTTGACTTCAAAAAGATTCGTAAAAATGTACGCCATTTGATGAAGATGTTGCTAAAATGAACATATATATATCCTTGCTTTGTTTGATTCAGTTAATTTGAAGAAGCATTGTCTGCTTTTTGAGCTAGTTGTTGTGGTTTACACTTGTCTTGTATTTTAACATCTTAAAATTGAACCGTTTGACAAACGAACTTCACTCTCAGTTGTATCTTTTTGACCTTTTGTAAGTACGACAGCAGCTTGAAATTCGGCCGAAGAAGGGAAAGAACATGTATGTTGCATATTTGAGTATGTATTCAAAAGAGCGTTGTTTTAACATTAAGGAGCCACATGTTGATGAACTGTAACACAAAGACACATGACGTTGGAAAACAGATGGACTATATTTTCGTCGTGTCGTTTCATTTGGACTTCAGTAAAGAGCATTTCGAATCACAGTCATTCCGAAAGACTTGCATGCATCAACAAATACCAGTTTCATCAGAATTTACACAACATGCAGTCGTCATAGATTTTTGAGATATAAGGCGTTGTCAAGAGATTGAAATGAACATGCAGTGATTTAATGACCCAATAAGTTTTCAAAACCATAATTAGCTTTCCTTTCAAATGTCATTCTGAAACGCGATTTAGTAGGAAGCGCGACGCCCACTTAGATTTGCCACGCAAGACAGCACCCAACATACTAATTTGAGCAAATCTCGTTGTAAAATATTTCAAACTTTCTTCAGATGTATTGATGGAATCCCAATCTCATTGATGGAAGTTTTCGTCATTAAAGTGCTCGTTTTTCTTCGCAATTGTCGCCTTCATTGTGTAGGGTTTAAATTACAACAAAGTCCATACGAACTAAGTAATATATTTTCCACCCAAAGTCACAGCAAAATGCAACACTGTTTGACATCGTGTGATCAGAAAGAATTAAGTTGCCCAGGCATACCTCTCTAGGTGTTTTAGTCAACGGCTAAACAAATTTATTGCCAGCAACCTGAAAGGTACATTTATTTGGAAGGACAAAATCCCACACACTGGTTCAGATGAAACTCAGCGGAGTTTTATCAACCGCTAGAAACATCAGAAAATTGCGTTAGGAGGAAATCAATACAGTCTTGCTGTCTTCATGTGTCCCATTACATCTGCATACAAAGGTAGGCTTTTCTTGCGTTTATTGGCTAATTCGGACAGATATATGCACAAATATATGTGTCCTGTATCTATATCTACGTGGACATCCAGAAACACGTGGCCCGGGTGTAAATTCGAATTTGACACTTTAGAGAAAGGTCATCTGCTCCCTTGTGATCGAGATTTATTTTATTCCGATAACTTCTGACTATAATCCTTTGCTGATTTTGTTTATCTGAGACATCCTTTGAGTGTTTTCTCGCAATGCGACGTCTGTTGAAGGTCTACGTGAAACTGGCAGCCGTCAGTCTGAGGTGTGTTATGGAGGTTCTTCCGACAGTATTAAAAGGCAGTTAAAATATTTCACATGCGTCATGTGGAGAAGAAAATGAATTGCTACAATTAACACCGTTCGTTCAAGTAGTTAAACGCAATAAAAGTCTCCAAAACATGGTAAAAAAGAATATTAACTATTGAAGTGCATGTGGGCGAGATAACATAAGCTGTAATGAGGAATACACATAATTGAATGATTGCGAAAGCAGAAAAAGATCATTTCAAACAATTTAGATATACAGGAACGAGGATGATATTAAATAATAGATTCACTGCAGGTTCTGAGTCTGACTTCGCTCAAAGTTATGTTTGTCTGATCCTGTTTATGTAAGATAGCAGCTTGATATTCGGCTGCATATCTGAGGATGTATTCAAAAGAGCGTTGTTCTAACATTAAGGATCCACTTGACAATCCATGACAGCAGATATGTTGATGAACTGTGACAAAAAGATTGGATGACATGGATTTGGAAAAGAGATCGACTATATTTTGTGTGGTGTCATTACATTTGGACTTCAGTAAAGAAACGCATTTTGAATGACAGGCATTCCAGAAGATGTGCATGCATCAACAAAAATCCGTTTCATTAGAATTTACACAACATGCAGAGGTCATGCATTTTAAAAGTTAATGAATATAAAGTGTTGACAAGAAAAGAAAATATCATGCAGTGATTTATTGATCCAATAAATCTGAAAACCATTATTCGCTTTCCTTCCACGTTGCTAACCTCTCCGCAGTGTCATTCTGAAACCCAATTTATTTGTGAGTGCAACGCCCACTCAAATTCTCCCCGCTCGACAACACCCAATATACTAATTTGAGCAAATCTCCTTGTAAGATACATGTAATTCAACAAGCTTTTTCCTGATTTATTGATTGCCGCCCAAGTCCCTTGATTGAACCTTTCGTCATTACAGTGATCGCGTTCCTTTGAATTTGTCCCCTTTATCATGTGAGGTTTAAGGTACTACTCAATCCGTACGAATTGAACAATTTATTTTACATCCCAGTGGTGTTTACTCAGTTTTAGTTCTTTCAGCGGATTAAATTCTGAGAAAAATGCAAAACTGCTAGCGTCGTGTTATCAAAAATGATTACGTTGCCCAGGCATAACTCTCTCGGTGTTTCAGTGAACGGTAAGAACATTTTATTGCCTGCAACCTAAAACGGACATTTAATTGGAAGGGCAAACACGCACAATTTAATGAAATTAAACTCAGCGGAGAAACACCAGAAAACTGCGTTTGGAGGAACTCATTGGAGTATATTGGTACAAAGTGTAATAGAGATGTGTATGAAGGTACATATAGCTTTTCCGTAGATTCATTGGCTCAATCAAACCGCTGTGCTTACAACGCTTTCGGAACAATGTATAACTACAGTTGTATAAATTTACGGAAATAACATTTGATTCGGACATTATTTCATAAATATTCTGCACATCCGCACATTACACGAAATGTAGTCCATTGGGAGATTTAATACGAGCAATGACGGCTAAGACAGTATTTGTTTCTCCTGTTCTCTTATAATTATACGTGCCAACCAGATTATACGCTCTTGTCGACAGATGAGCCCAACAGACATACGTTCTTGTTGACATTAGATCCGGTCTGACATAACTTCATGTCGACGTTAGAGCCAGTCAGAGATACGTTCTAATAAACGGAAGAAATAGTAAGTTTCGTTACTCACCCAGTTGTACTGTTATAGGTAAATTGCAGAATCCAAGGAAGCTCAGAAAAATAAAGTAGAATCTTGTAATTTTGTAGATACCTGTTTCCTGAATGGAATCCAAACGAGTGAGTGAGTGAAATGGATGTTTACATTACAGGGGGCAATATTTCAGTCATAGCCCAATGTGGTGTGCAATAGTCTCATCGGGAAAAGGGACAACACAGGATCGATAGTAATAAAGAGAGAGCAAAAGATCCTCTTACTTCAAGCATGGGGATAATGGGGTCCCATTCTTTCTGGTGTTAGAGCGACATCCCCGGAGTCCAACGGGATCGTATCCAAAAGACCTTTCATGAAGGATAAATAAATAAAAATACATCAACATTTAAAAAAAGGCATTCCAATGCGATCAGTAGTAAAACTTGTATATATTCAATAGTGAAAGGCAACTTTGACATCCGCCATTTAGTAATGCGAATAAGCTAGCAACCTTCATATGTCTGCAACAACACCATGAAATATCAGAAGGGATTTATGGCAGTTCTGCGACGTATTCAGAAAGCAATTAAAGCGTGACAGGTGCAAAGCTAGGAAAAGAAAATGAAATACTGCAATTTGGAGAGTTTGTTCGAGTAGTTGAATTTAATGCAATAAAGTTTTCCAAAACATTGTAAACTAAAAGATTAACTTTTAAAACGCATTTGGGTTAAAAAGATAACGAACTACTGCAATTAACACTTCGTTCAAGTCGTTAAATGCAATAAGAGTCTCTAAAACCAGGTAATGTATACTATGAATTATTGAAGTGCATTTGGGTGAGATAACATAAGCTTTAATGAGAAACATCCATAATTGAATAATTGCGAAAGCAATTACAAGAACATGTAAGATAATTTAGGTCCACACGAATGACGAATCCAGTTATTATACATTCTAATGTTGGCTTTAAAGGGGTTCACAAAAATACCTAATTTGTTGAAGTTATGTTTACGAAGCAGAACACACATAATATATATCCTTGCTTTGTTTGATTAAGCTTTTTGGAAACGACATTTTCTGCATTTTTTCGTTCACAGCTGTGCTTCGCTTGGTTTTAAAGTTGTATACGTGTTTCCAAGCAGGACATATGTTTTGAACATTATGTGTTAAATGTTTTGAACATTATGTGTTAAATAAATAAATAACCTATACTGTAGATTAGACACTATAAATGCGTTTGCGTCAGTAAATAAGGCGTATCTTCTTTATCCTGGCAGACTGAAATGGATGCATGTTGTATTGTCAAATAGACTGGGGTGGCACTGTAAGGAATTCAAATAACAAAGTGCCTCTTACTATTTCTCCTACTTGATCTTGCTATTTCGTAGCGTGCGTGAAATATTAACCGTCGCGGCATGGAGATTACCAAATAGTTGGATAAAGACATTTGTTAAATGCGTGGAAATGGAAAAACGCAAACGTGGTCTATTGGCCTCAGACTTTTAGACCTCAGAATAAAATGGGATCCTCCTTGTACCAAGGCAAATACTTGTGTAAAGTTTCAATGAAATATATCAAGCAGTGCTTAGTTATTCCGTGGAAATGGAAAACGGCAAAGTGGTGTAGTGACCTTGACCTTGGACCTTTGGACCCCATAATATATAGGGGCCCTTCTTGTGCCAAGGCAAACACTCATGCAAAGCTTCAATGACATCTACCAAGCAGGACTTGAGTTATTGCGCGGAAGACAAAGTGTGACTCCCGACGGCGACGCAAGATGACGGACAAAGTAACACCTACATTTAAGTACAGTCAGCCCTCGTTAATCCGACCCGCGCGGTTGCAGGCAAAACTGTCGGATTAACGAGGATGTCGGATTAACGAGGTAAATTCATGTACAAAAATAGAAAT
>JAUELE010227570.1:0-12336 GCA_031471655.1 Diodora aspera | reverse complement strand
ACGAGTTCATTTTTAACAGTGTAGGGGAGAATAAATAGGTCAAAAAGGAAAACAATCTCGGCTGCGCCGAGAAAAAGGGTGAAAAAGCAAAAAGAGATCTACGCATATCCTGAAATGTAGTGAAATGTAGTGATCGTTTTGTTCTCTTGTTCATTTTCACCTCCAAACTCAAAACTCGCTTATTTCACAAATAGGCCTACTATTCTGCTTAAGTCCGTAATCTTTGTTCTCATGTTTCTTAAGCCAATCTCTGTGTAAATGCTATTTTTGAATACAAGTTATTTTTATGTAGCACCTTGAGCATGCTTACGAGCGTGGAAACTTTTCTGGCGCATTATAAGTATGCACTATTATTATTATTATTATTATATGCTAGTCAAAAGAAGTTAAGGGTCAAACCTGATGTAAGCATAAACTGATATAATGGATTTTGCTGTTTGAAGGTTTGCCAGAAGTTGCCATATATAAGCATATTTTGAAAAGGATATTTCATGCATTGTTTTCATGCCATATTGCTACCACTGAAAATGTACCAATTACCTCAATAGTCAGGTGAAAATTTAATGCCAAATGTCATTGAACTTCAGGAAATTTGCTTCACAAGAAATATTCCTCAAAACCTGAATTTATGATGTATCGGCACATACAGTATTTCCATGTGTTGTTCATGATTGTTACTTTAAACATGCACACACTGGCATGTGACACATCATCCAGTGGATTTGGGATGCACTGCTTCTTAGTGTTATCACTATGTTTGACCCTTAACTTTTTTTGAGTAGCAAGGGGTAAAAAAGGAAGAGAAGAAAGTACAGATCAGTGTATTGTTTTCATGGAAACACACAAGAAGTAATACACCTGTCTGATTTAAGGTTACGTAAATCAAGAAGAATACAACACAAAATAGAAACCATTTGGTCAGTTAAAGCCAAATTAACAAGTTAAATAACAAAAAGTGGTACATAGATTAATACATTAAGATGAGTTTCAGCTTTGTATGTCTTATGATCCAGAAGAAAGTAAACTTATGCAATAGACATTTGTTAGTTGTATCCCTTTGTAAAGTCTACCTTTGCTAAAGTATATGAAACTAAGAAGAAACTGGTCAAAGGAAGAAGAATCAAAGTCAGAGAAGGGAGTATTGTCAACTTAGATGGGTTTCAATTTCCTCTGTCTTGACACAAGGTCGTGACAAAAGTCTACATGGGCAACAACAGCCATTTTCATCACCTGCACTAATGGCTTAATGTCAAGAATTGACATATAACTAACTTTACAATGACTCTCTTTGTATGTATACATGTTAAAGTTTCTAAAGGTCAATGCACATTTTGCCATTTAAGACGGCAAGAATTTCCTTCCTAAAGGGCATCAGAATTATTTTTCAAATATGAAAGGTAGACCCATCACACACACTAATAGTATACACAAAGTTCACATCAGCCAGACAAAGATTTAGTCTTGTGTTTCTATTTTAGTATGGTAATGTTAGAGATATGATTATGAACATATTTCTAGTAAATATGAGCCATTTTAATGTTTGAGGGAACTACCAGTGCATACAAACAATACAACCCCCTTATTTATTTATAATAATGTTACTATTTTAGATTATGTGTTCATGATTTATAGCATAATTTATAAACAGCTTGTTATAAATCAACATGGCGGATTAATTCACTTCAAATATGATTCTAATTATAGATGATGTTTATGTTGTTTATCCAACAAAGTCTGCTTATTTCAATATTGGGCATGCAGTACATATTACATGCAGTGGTTATGGACTTAGCCAAGTAATCCATTGGTCATCATAGATTGGGGCTTGACTCCTAGCTCAGGTCATCATTACCCCTTTCGGCACCAGTGAGTGAGTGAAATGGATTTTCACATTGCAGGGGACAATATTTCAGCCATAGCGCAATGTGATGTGCAAGAGACACATTAGGAAAGGGACAACACAGGATCAATAGTAAGAAAGAGAAAGCAAAAGATCTTCATTTTAGAAGGCAAGCTTGCATGAGGATACCTGGGTCCTATTCTTTCTGGTATTAGAGCGACACCCCCGGGAACCCCCTGGGGTCTTTCACCACCATGTGTTCTGAGAAACAAAGATGCTACAGGCCAGGTTTAAAGAAAGCCATTTTGACCGTTTTTTTAAAAACAATTTCTGAAACAAATACACTTCTGTGACACTGCCCTGGGGATTCTGTAAAATTGTAAATACTCTTGGGATGACATGTTGAAAAGGTGTATTGGCTGGGGTGGGGGAAGGGCAGATTTGGGCAAAAATGCTCAGAATTCAGACAACAACGCCCATGATTCTGGCAAGAGCAGAGTGAACAGTTTAATCTGTTTTGCTTTGGGGTTTTAATGGGGGGGGGGCATTTTTTGTGCAAAGTCAATGCCCCTCCCCCCACCCAACTCTGAGGGTGCCCATTGCCTTGTAATTAAAATTAAAATTGTTAAAATTAAAAACATTATTGTGGTATGACTGAAACGTCCTGAAAGACACCCTAAATCTGTTCACCTACACCAAATAGTAGTTTAAGAGACATCTTTTTCCTCGTACATCAAACATGAAGACAAACTTACAACTCCACATAGAAGAGAAATCAATGGGGAGACCTGGAATGAAATGATTTCCAGTGATCAAACATACAACACCCAATGCAGAAAACAGATGCACTTGTGTTATCGTGTCAGCAGCATTGAGAACACCATGATTCGTCTCTGTTATCAAATATTCATAGAGTTTCCAGTAATAGATGCAGGCTCGGTCTGCGGCTAACCACACTGACATATGGGTAGCATTTATCATTCAGAACCTGGCTGTATTTCCATAATACATGAGCCAAAGACAACCTGAACATGCAGAGAATCTAAAACACTTCAGCCACTCTGGGGAACAGATGTTCTTTACTATTGATCTGTAACGAAGGAAGTGACCAGATGCAAGTTACATGTACAAGTCAGAGTTAATTACATGGTCTGGGGTTTACCGTGAAAACCCTGGTTACATCCACATGAATATCAAGAATAGTTGGTGACATACAGCTTCAAAATCTCACGTAACACCCCCCCCCCCCCTCCCCCCTTGCAGTCAAGTCATATGGGTATATTCAAAAAGTAATTAAAAGCCCTCTACCCCTAGTCTGTCTTTCAGACTCTGAACTTTTATTAGAGTAGAGACAAGCACACAGTCTAGTGAGTGAGTGAATAGTTTTTTAAATTGCTGCGGGCAATGTGAGTGCAAGAGGCACATCAGGAAAAGGGACAGCACACGATCAATAGTAGGAGAGAAAACGCAAAAGATTTCATATTTAGTCGCCTTGTACGACAAGCATTGGGTTACTGAGGCCCTATTCTATCTAAGTGACACCACATCACTCCCCGGAAGCCCCCCAGGGTGCTAAGCCGAAGATTTCAGCTGTGATACAACTACTCAGATTGGAATCTTCGCCAAGAGTGGGAAATCCTCTTTTTAACAAACATGGAAAGTACTGTAAAATAATGGTGGCACATTGCAAATTGCATTTTCGTTACTGAGGCGAGACACATGGGTTCGAATCACAGTTGGGTCAGTAGATTATGAACAGTTTGAACTGATTATTTGCTAAACAAATTGTCCTACGAAATTCGCTCGTTTAGTATTTCCGTACCAAAAGGATACAATACACTAAAGGCAAATGGTATTAAATCCATAAAAGCGATTTTGATTGATTACATGTTTATTATTATGTTTATGAGTGGAGTCGGATTCGGAAATCGAATTCGCGTCATAAAATATCAACCTACAGTATTGGTAATTATAATTTATATCCGCGATATAGACCGTTGCTATAATGTATATCGACATATAATATATAACATGTTTTGACAACATCGTAAATTTGAAAATGTTATGAAGTTTGACGGATTGTACAATATCTAATCACCATGCCCTGACGTTACGTCGCCAGAAGTGTTCACCATTGTCATAATTTAATTTGATTTTGTGGACAAGCACTTCAACAAAGAAAAATGTTTGTCAGAGCTGACTTATAAATTTTGTCCATGACACAGGTATTAATGACGTTTGGGGATTTTCTTATCAGTTTGCCTAAATAAATTCAATACTTAACGTTGTCAGCCACAAATGCCGACACGTATAATATAATTATACATCACGAGTTAGTTTATCAGTGAGTTAGAAGTAGAAACCCTACTGATAAGAGCGAGCCTTCTTAACGTAAGTGGCATTACCATGGCCCGGTTTACGAAAGCGACTCATACGAAAGTATTTACATACCAACTAAAGTCAACAAAAGCTCTCAGTGTAGATGAAGCGATTTATTTGTGGGGGTATGTTATCTCAAATGTATTCTCATACTTTTCCATACTTTCATGACTTGCATGTATCTGAAATTACAATATTTCCAATGAATAGCATTTACTCCAACTTACACCATCCGTAAAACAAACAGTTTAGTCAAAAGTGTTTGATGTCATTTCGAGTTCAAAATATCATATACATGTACAACAAGTAAAGTTCAAAAGCTCAAGTTCATAATATCAGCTTCAACTCTAAATCAACTCTCACATCTTAATGTACAAGAATTCTGTTCAGATTAAAAACTTATCTCATTGATTAACTCAATCCTAGAAAATGTAAACATTACGTCATAATCTGGGTCACAGGGCTGTTCACGGCTAAACCTGATAATAAGCACGGGCAAAGCATGCACAGCATGCCAAAAATCTTATAGGAGATTTCTTAATGGATTTTAAACCCTAAACTCATACACATATAACTAAACATAACTAAAGAGGGATTTGACAATGTTGAATAAGAAAACGAAAGGATATTTACCATAACTTTATTGATCCTGGGCTCTCAGTTTGAGCCATGTGCCATCTCACTGTCTCACATCATGTATGTGCTTCTCACAACAACCTCAGTTCTCTCCCCTTGGTGTCAACCACAGAAAAGCCCCAAACTGGAGCCATACCAAACCAGAACTCAAAACCAAACCAAAACAGCACCTTCAATATAGGTTTACACCTAACACATCTTCTGATTACTACAATAACTCAGACATACATGATATCTGAACTTATAATGTATGAGCTTACATATACAACTGTCTACGACATAATGACGTCATAACCACGTCATCAACAACGCATTAATAAGTAAATATACAAATACGATATAACCGTACCTCACTATATGCAAGGGTGCAAGTGCTACAGTAGGAGTTAATGTAGCTCAGAATCCTCAGTTATTCCCTCGATCTAAAACGAATGAATCAAAGACTCAGCAAAAGATAATTCACGAGGTCACGATCAAATCACCTCTTACATTCATCCGTCCATATAAATATATTTTATACTTATATTTTAGAGATTTATATATTATACAATACTATTGACAGGTACATGTATTTATGTTTACAACTTTGCTTGATCGAGTGATATAACGAAATCTAAAGTAGCGAACTCAAAGTCTACCTGGTCACTCGATCAATCAGTCAAGTTAAACGTGTAATCACATATCGGATTACACATTATGAAAGTATGTAAAAGCATATAATTTAAGTAAATGTATATTGAAACCTTATTTACATTTACCTTTATGCGCAATCGATAGTCTGTCAACGTGTCACACAATGTTGGTACAGATACCTGTCCAATCACTCTGAAAATCTCGAGAATTGTGTCGAAAGCTATGAAATGCGGCGAAAGCGCTTGCCTTTCGCAGTGAATAATTAGTTTAAATACACATAACACGAATACAAAAGACACATATTTGAAGTTGACATTGTATCTTTATTCAGGGAGAATATTTACAACAATAGATATTTAAAAGACCATATTAAAAAAAAGAGCTAATTACTTTTACGGCTGCTACCGTAAAACAGTAATGGAAGCATAATATTTTACTCTGCCACAAAAGGAACATTAACACAATGCCAGACTGTATGATATTGGATAGTATTTCAAAAGTGGTTAAACAAACTTTTGTTCAGCAGCTGTAGATATAATATATGCAAATTACGTTAAAGGCACAACTACAACTCGTACAGCAATAAAGTGAAAAACATTGCTGCATAATTTCGTGTTTCAGTTCCAAGTAGAGCACACCTGGAACATAAACTGTTCGTAATACGCCCACTTACTCGGGCATATGCTATACGGAACAATATGCTTCTGACAAATGGCATCAATGATTTCAACATTTAATTAATGAAACCTTGCACAACTATTCAGAAATGTATGACACACAATGCATACGGTGGAACCGAAGGTGTGAGCAAGGATGTGCTAGTGAAACGTTTTTCAGCAAAATTGCTGTCTTATCACACCGCATTCATGACATTGTCGGGTTGCCGGTCAAGCCGGAGACAGTTATTTGTCCCGTGGGAGACATTTTGATAAGACCAGTCTCAGTCTAACGCAGAGCGCATGCAAGAAAAGACCTAGTTTAGGGACTGAAATGACCACTGAATTCTTGTTATTAAATTACATCTTTGTTTTTTACGATGATAATATTCAGTGAAAGTAATGTTATTAATGCCCCAAAAAGCAACAATTATAGAAGCAGCAGATCCGTACCCTGGTGTTACCGTCACAAAACGATTAAAGGTGTGACGGGCAGGTAATTGACTTACCATTAAACGAGTACTGATAGAATATTGCTTAAGTTATAAACATTAACAAAATGCTAGACTGTATGATATGGTGTAGTGTTTCTAAAGTAGGTTAAACAAACCTATGTTTCCACAGCTGTTTAGCGATATTATCTCATTATTGAAAACAATAACATATGCTTTGTCCTGAAAGGCTGATATAAGTGTACAAATATAAGACGCCAAATGATGTTAAACAACCCCAAACAACTGAGAAGCATTAAATATGTCATGCTGCTACTGATAGATACAATACCATCTGACTATTAATGTTCTATTTAGAGGCACATGTTGGTCATGTCAATGTTGCACAAATTACTGCGATTATTTCATCGATTCTCTGTATAGAAAACCAACGCCATGTGGTGTTTGTATACCCTAAGTATGCTAAGCTGAGAAAAGATATACTGGTATTTGTTAAATCTGCAAACAAACAAAACATTTATAAGGCTTGTGTCATCCTCACAATTGAATGTTACCCGCAGTTAAGGTCAGTTCTTGGTGAATGTTATGAACATGTGCAATACAAACGTAACCCAGCATGTTAGATAACTATGTATTCGTTGTATTATGAACCAGTGGCCTAAAGTCTGGAATGGAATTGTCTGTCGGTATGTCTGTCTGACTGAAAGTCATTTGCAACTGCCTGCATCTATTTGGTAATAATATTTCTTCAGACATAATATTCGTGAACAGTGATATCGTTGTCATGGAGACAGACATCCCGTGTCTTGAAAGTAGTCCACAATGAGTAGTCCACAGCTGCCGCCCCTGCAATGACAGCCATCAAATCATGTCAGAGATTTTTATGAGACAAGGGCGAATACATCTATGTGTTCAAAGTGTCTCATATATAAACAAGTGTGTGTCCCTTACTATTTGTGCACTACTTCCACTCAACTCGCATTGATTACTGACGCCAACAATAAACAATACAGAAGCAATACACTCCTGTCAGGGTGTCGCTGTTCATCAAATTGTTTCCCACTTTCCCTGAGTTTGGTTCATTTGAATCGGATCGTGCTGCAGCAAAACTCTCTTGTATAAATGTCTCTGGAAATAATCAACATTTGTTTTGTCGTCGCTGAAGGCCTTGGTATAGTTTATTGTGGGGGTCAGTATACTTAACACAGAACCTAATCATTAAAGTTTGATTCGCACACCCAGTGGCTAAATATGCCTGGTGCTATCTGTGTGAAATAAATAACATAAACTGTAAACCATACACTGTAAAAGTGAACGTCTGATTAAATGACACATTATTCCTTTAGTCAAGGCAGATGCAAACGGATAGATTTTCTAATTTCAAGTAGCCCGCTTCATTTCGAACCTTTCTCTGATGGTTTATCCAAGAATGCTCCGTCGATTTTAAAAGGCTTTCCCAATATGAGACCAATTTATTTGCAAGTGTAACGTTTCCGAAGGTTAACGAATATTTTCAAGACTCTGTCGGAACGTTGAATGCATTGTTTTGTCTTCTAATGTTTGGCACGGAAATAGACCAGGCCATTCATGAGGCTGCTTAGCCGACAAATATGCTATATCTTTGATGCATTATTCGTGGTATGTACTTACTTTTATTTATACATATACATGAGTCTGTTCTTAAGGGTTGATACTGACATTCGTCGTCGAGTTATTGTTCGGAATTCCTTAGTGATAGCAGGTGCTGGTTTGAACGTATTGCGTAGGGTCATTACGGTAATGAGACGATCCTGTTAAGGTGTCGTTGAGTTTGGTCTACTACGCCCAGTCTTATTGCAACCCCACCCGTTTGACGGTACTTGTCCCACAGGCGTGAAATTACACTTTTGGATTTACCCAATATTCGGGCAACTTGGCACAGTGGTGTTCCTCCCTCTATCATACCCAAAATTCTTCATTTTGTCTTTTCATTCAGATACTGCCTCGGAGGCATTTTTGAGCGTATGTTCACCTCAATTGCATTAGTGATTGTGAGCTCTCCAATACGTGGACACAGTTTAACTTCTATGTACAATGTACACGTGTATCACGTGTTGTTCATGCATCATATGGAATTTCATTGTGATTGGATGTTGCCTTTAGCTGCAACGCCACGTTATTGCACACGTCCATCTCATCGTTAGCTGCATTCAAATTCTTAGTTCCCTTATTTTGTGTCGGTAGTTTACAGTATAGTCAATCTCTGGGGCCAGAAACTCGGGCTACTACAAAGGAAATTGTTCTTGTTCATTCGCCAGTTGTATTCCAACCCCGAAGCAGTCAGCAGACCGCACCGAGCTTCTTTTTGTCGTCGAATGACCCTCAGACTCCGACAAGCAGAAAGCCCATCTCTGTGTCGACTGTTGGCCCTCAGACTGCCCTGCAACACCTGACAACAATTACATCACAACGGAGGAATTCGTGTAAGTTAATGCCATTTGTTAAACAAATGACATTGCATTACAAACATAGTAATACTTATAACCGTCTCGACTGCTTGAAGTTCTGAAGGTTTTGAAACGTTTCGCAATTTACATTTTGATTTTAGAAATAGCAACACAATCAATAATGATACTCGATAAATTGTTATGTTTTTCAGTTTCATCTGGAGCAACCAGAACATTATTTGTACATGTTTGCGATTTACTGCCAGGGATAATTTTTTCACATAAACACCCAACAAAAATAACATCCATCACTTCCTCTGCCAATGAAATATTGAACAAACTGCTTCTGACAAATGGCATCAATTAATCTGACAATAATATTGTATTGATGAAACCTTGCAAAATCACCAGAACGTTATGACGCACCATACAGAGAAGAGGATATGAGCAAAGATGTGCTGTTGAAACGTTTTCAGTACTATTTTTCTCTCATCATTAATGACTCATTATCAGATTTCAGGTAAGGCCGGAGAAACATTTGATGCCTATTTGTCAGACATTTTGATAAGACCAGCCTGGGTTTAGCACAAAGCACATGCAAGAGAAAAACTTAGTTCAGGCATTAAACAAATACAACTGAATTACTGTTATTAATTTACACATTTATATTTAACTGTGATAATATTCAGTGAAAGCAATATGAGTTATGTTCCACAAAGTCACACAGTTACAGAAGCAACAGATCAGTACATTGATGTTATAATTGCAACATCACTAAAAAAATAGATTCAAGTTTTGTGGATGAAACTATTTGGTTGTACCAATTCTAAGTTTGCGCCATAAGCCCCGAACGCTATCCATTGTTTGTCATGCCAAAAACAGAGCTTCCAGCTGCACACCATATACATGCTATTACTGATAGATACACAAGTCTGGCCATCTGACTATGAATGTTCTATTTAGATGCAAATGTTGGACATTTGATGTTATAACTGTCACTGGTGTATATATTACTTAAATTAGTTAATGAATGTTCTCTTAAAAGTAATACATCCATTTACCTCTGCATCTTTCTTTGCGTGTTCAGACAATTCAACGGTCATCATACTGGCATCGGTCTTATCTTGCGTTACGACTGCCTGTGTTGCTGGAGTACTTATCTGCATCAGACAGCGTATACGGGAGCTGTGTTGTAAAATAGGATTGAGAGGTATTGTCATTGTATCTATTTATCACGGGCATATTCACGATTGTATTTGGGCCTTTTGACATGAATTAAAAGGTTATCTGCCACTGCGGTGCATAAGCTTTTGATAGCTCAGGCATGCAAACTACATGTCAGGGACTTCCCAACATACCGCGTACCTTTAGCATGAGAAGCACGTGTTATAACAATCTATCTACGACTCCAACAGATCATTATCCAAGGACTGTTCACACACATACATTTTGATCTGTCCTTTCAGTGTTATTACATATCACTCATTTCTCTGATTTGAATGTCGCCTTTCAGGATCAAATTCATTATAGGTAACCTATTTGTTTTCTTGTTTAAATAAAACTGAAGAAGAAATATGATTTAGTAGTTGGAAATGACTTGTCATCAATTCCAGTTTTAATCTGGAGCAAAATCCCTCTTCAATATGAGGAGCGTCTTGTTGAAAATATTTCCTTGGTATATAGTACCTATTTTCTCAGTAACTCTTAAAGTTGGATACGTGTTCCCGAAAACGAAATTTGGTTGGTGCATTATGCGTTCATTGAATAACTTAAACTATTAATTAGACATTATAAAAGTGTTGGCCTAATTAAATAGCACCGTATTCCCTTTGTTCCAGCTGGCTACGGACTACTTTCTACTTTCGAATTATATGGTCACCTCACTTTGCCGTATTATGACTTGTTCGACTATTTCAGGATCTTATCCGAAGTTGTAAACAGCACACGGTGATCGCCATACCCTATCACTGTCTGATATATTTAGTTGAGGCATTGTAATAATTCAGACTTGTGTTGGTGTCCATCTGAAAATTTAATGATTTTCTCACTAATGTTGTAGAGCCGTACACGATCGGATACCCGCGAACACGGCGCCACACCGAAACGGCATCCCAAATCAGATCATACTTGAAACGTTGCGTTTGGCGTTTTCCTTTGTATTTTTTGGCAGGGAAAAATCGCAAAACTTACCGAAACCCATAATTAACCATAAAGTAGACACATTCTACAAGTGCAAACTTACACTCTATACTTTGATCTAATTTGCATCGCTTTTCTTGGTGCGGTGCTGTCTTACAGAGCTTTCTGTCACACGGTAATAACCTACTGAATGTTAAAAAACTAAAAAATGTCTTATGTTACGTAGTAAAACATTATAATCATTAATGTGTTGTATCTATATTTCAAATAATGTTGTAAAATTTTAAACTTGGAAATACTGGTAAACAATACACGAACATTGTCTCTTTGTGTAGGCCGGACATCTGTTCAGTCATTTGAATAAAAGTTCCATATCGATTTTGGCCCTTTGTTCTCCGAGGTGGGACATTGTGAAATATAGTATCCTCCTTGCCCAGAATTCCATTTATAATAAAATATAACGCGTACCCACGCTCCGACCAGCATAAATACCAGAAAGCTTTCATTGTTCAACGGTAGTCAGCCAGTCAAGCTCACACTATTTCTGGTGTTGACACCTGTAATAACATGTCCTCGTTGCTCCGGTTGCCGTGTCTCTGCACCATTTGGAGTTAACCGTGGGCAACAGCACATGGCCGCACTAGGTTGCAGAGTTAGAGAATGTCTGCTTTCAAGTTAACCTGTGGACCTGCAATTCTCCGCCATTCTATAGAGGAAACATCCTGTTCAAGCTATAGGGTCTCATGGGCTACAGTTCCAACGTTTCTGAATGTTTTCCAGGTCATTGAGTATTTAGAACACTTCAATGGTGTGCACAAGTGACAAATATATTATTATCTGTTTGTTCATCAACAAACCGATTCTCACAACCAACATTTACCACTCAATCAGAAGATGTGTTGTGTTTTGGGGGCACTTGTGTATGTGTTGTCTCTCTTGTCTGTTCCTCTATGTTCTATAGTTGAGTAGCCATGATATTTCTCAAGAATTTAATTCCATAATACAAAAATACCTCTTTTATTTCATCATTCAGACTCAGATCAGGATAACAACAAGATAAATGACGTGTACAACTCTGAGGGTTCGTTGATACTTTTTCCACTTGACGATCGTGACAGCCCAGGGTCTTGGTAAAATCTTTTTTTTACTGAGACTTAACTCTTCATTATGTCTCC
>JAUELE010227559.1:0-12339 GCA_031471655.1 Diodora aspera | reverse complement strand
TATATATATATATATATATATATACGATCGACGACATAAAATGTGAAACTGTGTAAAAATATTGGTGTGACAAGGACGTTGATATTTATTTATTTATTATATACCAACGTGAAGAATATTAAATGTTTTGTTGTTACCTAGGTCCCGCTGAAAACGGAATGAAAGCGTAGTGATCCTTTTCCTTGATATTGTCCGACAAAAACCGGTCCGGGTCGTACACATCCGGTTCCTCCCAAACATCTGGGTTGTGGTGAACGTTCCAAATTCCAAGGGAGAAAACTGTTCCAACAGGAAACACCTTCCCATCTATGTTTATCTCATTTTCTACTTTGCGAGCGACATATGGAACCGTGGAATGACATCGCATCCCTTCCTTAACACAACGTGTAAGATACTCTAGTTTAGGAATGTCGTCCCTGAAAGTATACAGAAATGAATAAACCTAACGTCTGATTACCATAATTACGCATGGATTGCACTTCTTTCATTGTTGTTAACAATAAAAGAAGTGCGATCCATGCATAATTATGGTATTCAATGAAAAAACGCTTCTAAATGCCACTGAAAGAGATAGCTAAAGTATGATGCCTTTTCAACTGCCTTTGAGCCAGAATACTTGATAACAAAAAAGGTCTTGGGACCGATCGCCACCGAATATATATAATATAGATAGAGATTATCAAGAAGAGATAGTATAAAAGCTCTTTTATGAGAACTTAAGGGGGGCACTGAGATCTACGTTTTTAACGGGCGTTCAATAGTCAAAAGAGTGATGAAGACAAGGTAGTGGTTTTATATATTATTCGTTTCTATGACTACCTGAAAGTGAATTGCTCTGTCCAATTAACTCTACTATTTCATGCTTCTGGAACTGTTTTGATACGTAATTAAAAAATCTCGATACAGAACTAAAAGGATGTAACCTTGTTACAGGCTAAAAGGTACGTTTTACGTGATATGGTTTAACAGTCATGAAAGCATGTAAAGAATGTGTTGGTGTTTTTTGGACACAATGACGAGGTTCCCTTACAAAACATTTCCCGCAAAAGTTGAAGGCAAAGTTTAATAATGTCTGGAGTGCCAAGCAGCACGATGACACAAATGAATCTTTATGTAACGTCTGTATACACGACTATAGCCAAGACTAACGAAAGATTAGTTCCCCGGTTTCCACGGACTGTCGACCTACCAGTTAATGTACTTAGACTCTCGACCAGCAAGCAGTTCATCAAGCTCCTCCTGAACTCTTGATTGAATATCTGGTCTGGAGGCTAACGTGAAGGTTGTCCATGAAATCCCACTGGTTGTGGTGTCATGACCTGGAACATTAAATAAATACCGTTCTCACAGACCTACAACCACGTCACCCTGAAATAACCGGCTACACCGATCTGGTCACCACAAGTTAGTATACAATTCGTGCTATAATGTCTATACCTCATGTTTGTTTTCGATTGTGAAATAGGTGCACAGTCGGTATTTGTATTAATAATTATTAATCGTCTTTGTTTGTTATTTTGAGAAATAATATGTCTTCAAAGCTGACAGGAAGTACGTCCGCTATTATCATTAGACAGCACCCACGCAATGAACATTTCTAAATAGAACCTATAAGTTAATTTATTTAATTTTGACACATTTTCTACCATAACATCGATAGCGATTGGTCACTGATTTTATCTTTCTAGGCTATTTTGTGGCAACTTTCTCGGTGTGGCGATGAGTATGGTCTAATCCAAAATAACTCATCCTTTTTGGCAAGAAATAATTCTTTATCACAAGTATTTAAATTAAACGAACGAAACCAATGAAATGCGCAAAGTTCCTCCTACATATAAATATCATTTGTATTCCGAGCAATATTGGTAGATGTATAGTTGTTTTTACAATGGTCGCAGACCATCGGGGTGTTATGATAATAGCAGCAAACATCTTCTCATTTTACATATTGTAATGCATTCACAGTCTCCGAATTCAGCGGACAAGCGAAACTATACAGATGTTTTCTGTGATGAGGAGGTGACTACCGTCAAGTAATGATGCTTGATTCGAAGTGAGAGCGTTTCAGGCACTGTCATAGTAGAACAAAGTACAAAAGCATATAATTTATATATTATCTACAGGGGGATTCAGGATGTCTTTTTAGGGGCGGGTCCATCCCTGGACTTTCCTATGTTAAACCCATACTGCACGTAATGCAATTTTGTTTTTGATCATATTAACATATTGAGGACAAATGTGAAAATGTCCACACAACTACTGCATGTTTTCAAAGAAACAGACATGTGAAAATAGATGCTAAGGGATTTATACGTCGTGAAAGGTTGGCGAAAAACAGAACGTCTTTCTGTGCAAGTGTATATTAAATGTTTTCTTTGCGAACTGAGGCCGGTTATTATCTCAGAAACACTTTGATCTTGTCAGTGAGAACTTGCCTACCTTCAAACAGGAAAGTATCAACCTCGTTCCGGATCTCTAGAGGAGTTAGTCCCTTGCCATCCGAGTCCCGTGCGCTCAGTAAGACGTCCAAGAAATCAAGATACCGAGCCTTCGGTGGCCCGTCTCTCTCCTGTGTCAAACATAAAGTTACAACAGTTGAACAACATTTATTCCCTCTTTTTATGAATAATTATTGTTCGAACTCTAAGAGTCTCGAGCACGAGGTATCTACACAAAACTTGAGTTGACATAACTACTGGTGCCTGATATTAATATTTGCTAAGTAATATTAAACTGCGAACCTCTTTTTTATTATTTTCACTTTCACAGTCTGTACATTCATAACAGGGTATATATCAGCTTTTACAACAAAAAACATTTGTAACAAAATTGTGATATACATGTATGCTTTTTATATGGATTATATAATTGCCCTATTTGTCACTTTGTTCGACAGTTTCTGTTGCAATGTCCTGTTCAGGTCAACCAACATATATTTCAGGTTTGTAACATTATATTCTGAATGTGTCCCACTGCCACATTTAAAAAGGAATGTAAATAATTATTAAACCCGCTGTCACACTCAATAACAACACTCCAACGTTCTGTTGAATCAAAACGTTTCAAACAGCAGCTTGAAATATGAATTTGTGTCGCACTGCACCATCTAAATACAGTGTGAGTGAGCCTGCTGTCACGTCCTGTCAATGGTTCCTGCTACAAGGTTCTTTTCAGGACTGCGAACTAATATCAGACTGGTGTTGTATTCCCACTCACCAACCGTAGCAATAACCGTGGTAACTGGTATGTTATTTCCAAATCACCCGGAAGATGCCGTGTATTTTGAGACACAATATCTCTTAAACAGCTACATCACTTTTTCCTACAACCTTATACAAATGGGGATTTATGCTGTTTATACTTTTATATCATTATACTTTACTTTTGACTTTCAGGATTCTAGCGATTAGTCAGGGAATAATGCCGAAAACAAATCTGAATCAACTCACCAAAGTTTCTCGCCTCTTCTCTATAATGGTTTCAGCAAAATGGTGGGCATAATTTGCACATTTTCTAAATCTGCGTCCAATTTCCGTGAGGAAAAATATAAAATCAAAGGCGTAAATCGGAGTCCTGAAACGAATTTTGAAGATTATTATTGGCGATAATGCACTGAATGATACTGGTTTTTTTTTAAGATTTAACATTTACGATAATAGAACATACATGTACTAGATCTTCTTAAGTCGAGGGAAAGCCGTGTCAGGGTTTGTGCTTAGTAATCTGCGAGACATGGCGATTTGAAGTTAGAATCCCGCTCGGGTACCTTTCTCCTAGACCGGAGACTGAACTTTGGCACATCCATGTATATGATACTCTCTTGATGTGGCTGTCCAAATCCATGTTAAATAAAAACAAAATTCCCACTCACGCTTCTTGCAATTGGAATGACGATTTTATTATGCGTCATACATTCCTAAAGGCAGATAAAACATCTTACAAAGCTGCTGATTCATGACGGAAAATGCCAAATCACGTCAAAACTGGGACACCAGTACATTTACATATACGTGCATGCCTGCAAATGACTAATCCTGATTACGGCAAATCTTGTCATTAATAATATTCCATAAAAGCTTAAATCTTTTCCAGGTTGCAAACTGCGCCATCAGTAATGATATCAAACATGCTCACAAATGTTTCTAGGCTTCCAGTATTTTAAAAGAATAAAAGATAAAATCATCCAAAAGGAGGATGAAACAATGATTGCTTGATTAGATATCTCACTGATAAACAAATGCGAGCTGCGCCATGACCTGCGCTGTAACCTCACTGAAAACAAACCAACCTGAGCGTGCAACTGCTGACGGAGAGATGGTAGATTGTATTGGCCTGTACGTTGTATTCTAACCTTGTCGGGTTGTTTTTATTTATTTTAATAATCATTCGTATGAAGACGACGTACCGGTTGATATTTCGACTTCTGTGCAAGCTCAGCTTATACGTGACGACCAGGCACATATAGAGTGGTTGTTTTATCATGAACACACAAAATAGCACAACTCACCGAGTCCTCTCCGTGGTGATGTCCAAAAGTTCATTGATTGCACTGACATAAGGATGACTGTTCCTGAACATAAAGTGATGCATTAATAACTTCCACTTCTTTTCATATCAACTTCTGTAACATTACCAAGATTTTGACAAGGAAAAAAAAAAAATTATTTCGAAATACATTATATCAGATGAGAATACATTAGACAATGTACCCGAGTCGTTGCGGGCAAGTTATACGTCAGATATAAAAAAAAACAACCCAAATTTCAACATCGTGAAAAAAAAATTAATATTCGTTTTACTTTACATGACTTAATGTACTGCTATATATTTGTTCAAAATGATAATATTATATAAACTGTCATGTATCGTTTATTTCGTAATTATTTACTGATGGTCATGAGAGCGAGTATTAAGAGTATTTACCCTTGCAGCTGGACGGATTCTTCCATAGACATCGCACACCTCAACAGTACATCAAACGAACACAGACTGATCATATTGAACAACTCAAAACTTGTCCCATCTTCAACATGTTTATCAATCTTGGCCTACAGAGAAACCGACAGATACATACTATTCAATTTGTCAAACCTTATTTACAAGACATTATTGTAACTGATTCGGCAATGATATTCATATACATATACATGTACATACACAGCCAACAAACTACATGTATGCTCTCATTTGAACGCAGTAATCAACAAATATAATCACTCAGTGCACCTGTGCTCTGGTTGGGTCCGATAGTCCGACACCGCGTTAGTCCGATAGCCATGCCCTACCCTAACCCTATTTCTTATCCTAACGTTGCCCTAACCCTAAACTTAACCCTAACCCTGAACTGAACCCTGTCTTCTAAGTACTGCAAACATTGTATTGTCGCGCTAAGGGGTTGTCTTACTAATGGGCTGCTGGACTATAGGTAAGAACCTTCCCTGGCCCACGTTTTATGAAAGCATCTTATCGTTACGACCTCCTAAACAAGCTCTTAATCCATGTCTTAACGGTTTTTACCGTTTTACACAGCTTTCCTAAATTGAAATAACATATTAAATAAGGCCAAAACGTACGATACTTTAAACGTCCTCGTATCTTTACAATATCCTAAAGTTACGATGCTTCCATAAAACGGGTCCCTGGACACCAGCCTGTACACTGAGTCTACTTTATGCAAAGGTAAAACAAACAACAAAGCGCCCATAAAAAGTTATAAAGGCTTATGTGTCTAACATATTTACTTTAACTGATTCGTGGATACCCCATTTACAAAACTAGAGTTTCCACTGGAAACTGATCTCAACTGGTACATACACAACAAGTACCTAAACTCTTCACAAGCAACAGTAATTGCTAAAAGTAATGTCATAAAGATGCTTTACCACTATTTACATGAGTCAATTCAGACATTCGTTCCATTTGTAAGGGAATATCAAAGTAAATTTTAAAGTATTTCTGCCATTTTTCCGGTTTTCAAAAGGTTTGTATAATGATACCCAATGTCAATGGGTATGTCAAGTCACAAAGGCCCTTTAATCAGTCTCTGTTTATTAAATGTGTATTGGTATTACCCCATGGTGTGTATTAGGACACTGCTGTTAATCCCTCTGTGATATTCTAACATAGCCTATCAAATGGTCTCTCACGAATGCCATTTGCAGTGGTTACTCGTCTATTGACTAACTGTCGGACCATTACACGTATTTTATAACTTTAAAAAATTGTTTTATCTATAAAGATGCAAGTTTGACAAGTTCGGAAATATGAATATAAAACTAATAAGTAGTATGATGTCATTTTCAGTTGACAAAAATTGATAATTCTTTTTAACATGGTACCCCTGTGACGTCCACGTCTTGGGGTATTGGGTTCAAATGCAATGCCAGACCATTTTATAATTATAAGATGCAATGCACTTTTGGAGGTATGGGGCTCAAATGCAATACCAAACTAGCTTATGTTACAAAGATGCTGTATACAATGTTTAATTAAGTTTCATCAAGATTTGTGACTGCTCGAGATGTGACGTCGAATTACGTACAGACGGACCGACTTTTCACTTATGCTAATAACTCAACTGGTTTTCGCCAGTTGAGTTAAAAAGGGAGGACATAGTATTATCATTGAAAAGCTATTCTTTCATAATACCCGTTGGAAGAAGCCATTGTCTTGAGCCTGTAATTGTTCCCGAAAATTCCTTTGACATTTAGTCATGAACAGTAATCAGACGGAATAGCATCGAACGTCAACGAAGTTACAGATGGTTTTCTCTTGCTGATGTTGTGCATCTAATAAATACTACTTACCTGCAGAATATCCACTGCCTGATTTGTCACTTGAACGTACGGCTTAAGGATATCAAAATGAAAGGCGGGCGTGAGGAGACGTCTTGCACGTGCCCAACGTTTCCCACCGCTGACCAGTAATCCCAGGCCGAGCCAGGGTATCAATACTCTATAGGAATCTCCAAAGTCTAGTGGTTTAGGCTCTGAAACAATTAATCAGACTTGTCTTTAAAAGGTTATGATCCGAACTATGTGAGGCTCGGGTGGGGGCGGAGGGATATATCTTCACATTTTGAGAAAGTACCCCACTGCTTGTCGATCTATCTTGAACATTGCCTTATTGCTGAAAGATTGTTCGTCAGGCATAACAATATCAACACGCTTTGAAAGGCACAGAGACTCAATGGCACGTCAAGTAAAAGAAGGACAATTGCAATGATTATCGTAAAAAGCGATACTGTGTTGCCTTTATTTCTGTATGAGATTCGTCGTGCAAATCATTATCGCCTCACATTACATATTGGCTGAAATCGCTCCTGCCTTTACAGTCCTCCGCAAACTGGTAGCCTTGGTTAGAACATAGCTCTTACAGTGTGGCACCGTTATATTTTGCCAAGTAATGTGGTGTGGATCATTGTCAATCACTTACGTTTTGCTCAGTACTTCAAGTTGTAGACATCTACAAATACATTTGCTTACATGGCTTATTATAGATGTATGTGTGTTATTCTGTTGGTATGTTCAATCACCAAACAATCGAACATCCAATTCTCCAACATCTCACCTGCAGTCTTGACAATATCTCTGATTGTGTCTGGATGATAGACCCGAATGACGGCCACTGCCGGACCTACCCACATACGATAGTACTTAGGATATGCTTTCATCCATTGTTTCTCAACTTCTGCACGTTTTTCAAAGCCTTGTGGATACTGTAATGTATTAGAATTACTTTTTATTAAAAAGATCCTTAATTCTGTTCTTGTTGACAGCTGCACCACGCTGAAAAACGGGGTACAAATACCAGTCATCATTAAGTTAAGGATGTAATTTATTAATAATTTAAATACATCTATGCCTTAAAATCATTTATTCGTTTAGAGGGCATTAAAATATAATATACTTTCACAACTTTGCACAAAAAAGTCAATCGACTTGATCGAAACACACTTATTTTCGTATTTTCCGAAGGCGAACGAAGCTTTTGCAACTTAGAATTATATATATAGTGGCTTGATGTTTTTCGATTTCCATGAGGAAATCTATATTTTTAGAGACGTGGTATTCTGTCACATCTGATCATGCATTCCGTTGTGCCTCCAAATTTAGCAAAAGCTTGTAGTTCTTTAAAACTTACCTTGTGTAGATTTCCTTTGATCCAGGAAAAGTCTTTAACTCCCTGGCAGTTGTTAAAGAACTGATAGTAATCATAGTACCTCTTAATAAATCTCAGGATCCTAAAAACAATCCAAACTATGGCTACTGACGCCACCCCTCTCAGCAGCATGTATAAACTTATGTCCAGCATCACATTTCCTAAGGCCATCACGACCAGGTGTTTGTGATCCACCTGCCACAGACAACTGTACGTATGATGACTGTACACTGAAATGTTATTTTCGCGTGGACTTAGGACTTCAAACGTCACGGAATATAATCACGTGAACTGACGTTTGCAATGACATCATGTGGGATTTGCAGTAGAATATTCACCTATGGCTGGATGCATTTTAAGAAGCGTTCTGAATGCTCACCCAGGTGCGGAGCTAACAAGTACGTGTTAAAGTCACTGTTTGCGACATTGCTGAGGCCCGATACATTTTCAAAACGACCAGCAGCACCTCATGACATCTTTACGAAAGCCTGGTGATGCCAATTTCGAAATGAAAAACAAATTTAAAAGTCGTAGAAACGCGAAAAAAGGCGTAGCAACGCGTATAAACGCGATAAAAGGCGTTCTAACGCCAAAAAGGTGTAGGAACGTGAAAAAGGGCGTAGCAACGCGAAAAAAGGCATAGGAACGCGAAAAACAGGCGTAACTACGTAAATGAAAAGGCATAGGAACGCGAAAAAAGGCGCAGCAACGCGAATAAAAAGGCGTAGGAACGGGGGGGAAAAGAAAGGCGTTGCTACGCCTTTTAAAAATATATGGTAATGTCTCAAATTAGCGTTGCTACACCTTTTAAAATGCGCAGGAACGCGAAAAAAAACGTTGCTACGGCTTTTCAAAATTTGTGGTAATGTCTCAAATTAACGTTGCTACGCCTTTTATTCGCGTGTCTACGCCTTTAGAAAGTCGTAGCAACGCCCTTTTTTGCGTTGCAACGCCTTTTTTCCGCGTTCCTACGCCTTTGTAAAAGGCGAAGAAACGTGTTTATATTCGCGTTCCTACGCCTTTTTGAAAGGCGAAGAAACGCCTTTTATTCGCTTTGCTGCACCTTTTATTCGCATTCCTACGTATCAACGTATACATGTATATATAAGTACGCACGTTTAACATCTCTCTTTCTCTCTCTCCGTTCGTCTATCGCTTGCTACATCCTATTGGGGAGGGGAAACAAGAAGAAGAAGCTTAGATTCCACCTCCATACTGGTCTGTCTACGGCCTGGGCCAAGAGTTATTCATGTCCACTCTCACATTATCGGGGGGGGGGGGTGGGGGTCTAAGGACAGAAGAAGCTGAAGCCCTCCTCCATAGTGCTTCTGTCCGCGGCCTGCACCAAGAGTTCTGGTATGGTTATTCTTGTCCACTCTTTCACATTAGGGGGGATCTGAGGACAGAAGAAGCTGAAGCCCTTCTCCACACTGTTCTGTCTGCGGCATGCACAATAGTCCTGGTATGGTTATTCGATTCTTGATAACGGCATAAGAACGTTTGCCGCAAAGTAGAGAATAAAAATGTAAAATGTTGCAATCCAAGAGAATCGCAATATTCTTTCATCATCACTTCAACTTCTAAGAATGCCGAAAAACAGTTTATGGTTATTCCTGTCCACTATTTTACATTATCGGGGGGGGGGGGCTGAGGCAGAGGAAGCTGAATCCCTCCTCCATACTGTTCTGTCCGCGGGCCTGCACCATTAGTTGTACATTTGGTATGATTATTCCTATTCTCTCTTTGCAACTCTTTGTCCAGCCAGCGATTAGACACACGTCAAAATAGGCATTTATTGCCTGCTGACAAATCGCATTCACTTTTTGTGAATAAATATTGTTTAAACCACACGTTTTGATACCGAGCTGCTGTACGTGCAGTCATTACATGCTGTTGTCACAGGTGATACTTCTGCATAAGCCAACAGTTGGTAGATACTCTTTTGCTTTGTGCACGGTATACGTTTGATTGGTCATGTTTTAAACACTCAAATGTATGCATGTATGTATACCCAGCAATATTCAAGTAACATATAATTGATACATGTCTGAATGTTGATGCAGATGAGGACAGTGTCCTATTCTACTGAAATCTTATGTGATTTCTTGAAAGAATATGGCATACTCGTTGGTCAGATGTTGGTCGTCGGACACCTGCCACACCTTTTACATGTGACCTTACAAAGGTATACCGTGAGCCCTCCACTTTACTGGCCTCTTCTTAATATACACCTTCAGTACTACGTAAGACTGTACTCTGATAACTTTCCGATCCATGTTTCATGTCTTTATCTTTCATTATCTTTGATTACAGGACAAATGCTCACAAGACATATGTTTACAAGCCATATACTAACAAGATATATACATGTACTTACAAGACATATGTTTACAAGACAGACAGATAGAGAGACATACTTTATTCAGCATGAAGGCCTTCAGGCCAAAAGTACAAATTTTAGAGAATGATATATATACATATGGAGCCACAGTGAAATCTATAATTTGAGTATATTTTTTACAAGTATAGCAGTTGCACTTAAAGTGGTAATGTTGTTTGAATTCAGTATCCGTTTAAACTGACTGTAGCAATAATCTTCATTTACAATGTCAGAAAGATATTTTTACGTAACTGTACGAACGTGGGACATTTAAATAGTACATGGTATTCGTCTTCTGTTCTTGTAGCTCACAATTTAGACATGTATATCATCAACATAATCTTTCGAGCGTCTTACTAAATTTACATTGAAATTATGCAGACGTATTCTAAATTGACACAATACTCTTATAAGAGATTTGTCATTTAATACAAATCAGGTTGCAAGGCAGATTTAATATTGACATAATTACACAGAAAAGTGGATGTTACTACACTGTCGTGCCAAGTTTGCCTATATATACATGTATATCAATCAACCTCTGCTTAAATATACAAAAATTTCCAACATCTTGGGCAAGCCATATATATATATAAAGCTTGCAGTATACAATATATTTCTCACTTCTGTTACTCAGTTTGTCTTTCGAACATCATCAACACTTTTAAACATACAACAACACTGATATACGGATAACGTCTTGTGTTCATTCTTAACAATCTAATCCAATATTTAATAATCTGACCTGGCACAATACAAACATGCTATAACGCCCGACTTCACCCATAATTGCTTTATTTGATGCATATTTACCAACTCCAAGGAATCTTTTAAAATAGCTACACTGAATTTTATCAATAACAGCATTAAACTGTGTACCCCAAACTTCAGATGCATATAGCAAAACAGGTGCTATCTTTCCATCAAATAAACCACAAGCTATCTTCAAGCATATATGATTATTCATTCGAAAAAGATTATAAATCGGTATGACTGCTTTGGAGGCTTGGCTGACAATAGTCTTAATTGCCATAGACCAGTTTAAACGAGAGGAGAACATAATTCCTAAATTGTTATAATAACTGACTATATCTATATATTACATTGTCTCGAAATGACCAAACTTCACCATCACCTGACAATCAGTAAGGAAAGTACATAATCACGCGCATGTGTCATAGTAACTGAAGCACGTGGTCACATGACACCATCACCTTACAATCAGTAAAGAAAGTACATATTTAGCTCTCAAGCCACGTTTTATGAAAAGTGGATGATGTGCCACATATTTTGTACAAGGAGTCACCTGAATACAAGGAGTCACCTAAGACTTGCTGTAAGTCTGTGACCTCAAAACCAATGTAAAGTGTGACTGGTGTGTTGTCTGGCTATCCATGTAACAGGGACTCTGTGATTAATCAAACATAATGATAATGGTCGCTTATATTGCGCTAACTCCATGCACTAATGTAGGTGCTTGCTCAAAGCGCTACACATTACTATCCACACTACCTATGCAAGTATGCCTTACACTGGCACAGAACCAGCCCCTGATCATGGTTTTCTCTTAATCAAGTTGGCTACATGACACCATAAAAGTTGGTGTTTATAGAGAAAGTTTAAATGCCAACATTTATTATTAAAGTAGTCACGGAAATGAAAAAAACCCCAAGTTTGTTCGACCTCATGTTAAATAAATGCAGTTAATATAACAAATATGTCACCGACAAAAAATAAGGGAACTGATGAAATGACCGTGAATGTGTAATTGCTCTAAATGTCCACAAAATCAATTTCGG